>CANSZD010003234.1:0-102818 GCA_947648045.1 Beta corolliflora
AATGCATTCAACAAGGCTAATTGAATCAAGTGAAACTCAAATGCATTAATCAAAGCTAATTGAATCAAATGAAAGTAAAATGAAGTTAAACATAGCTAATTGAATCAAATGAAACTCAAATGCATTCAACAAAGCTAATTGAATCAAATGAAACTCAAATGCATTCAACAATGATAATTGAATCAAATACAAGTAAAATGAAGTCAAACAAAGCTAATTGAATTAAATGAAACTCAAATGAAGTCAAATAAAGCTAATTGAATCAAATGAAACTCAAATGCATTCAATATAGCTAATTGAATTAAATAAAACTCAAATGCATTCAACAAAGCTAATTGAATCAACTGAAACTCAAATGCATTCAATAAAGCTAATTGAATCAAATGAAACTCAAATGCATTCAACAAAACTAATTTAATCAAATTAAAGTAAAATGAAGTCAAACAAAGCTAATTGAATCAAATGAAGTCAAACATAGCTAATAGAATCAAATGAAACTCAAATGCATTCAACAAAGCTAATTGAATCAAATGAAACTCAAATGCATTCAACAAAGCTAATTGAATCAAATGAAACTCAAATGCATTAAACAAAGCTAATTGAATCAAATGAAAGTCAAATGAATTCAAACATAGCTAATTGAATCAAATGAAACTCAAATGCATTCAACAAAGCTAATTGAATCCAATGAAACTCAAATACATTCAATAAAGCTAATTGAACCAAATGAAACTCAAATGCATTAAACAAAGCTAATTGTATCAAATGAAAGTCAAATGAAGTCAAACATAGCTAATTGAATGAAATGGAAATCAAATGCATTTAACAAAGCTAATTAAAGCAAATGAAACTCAAATGCATTCAACAATGATAATTGAATCAAATTCAAGTCAAATGAATTCAAAGAAAACTTATTGAATCAAATGAAACTCAAATGCATTCAGTAATGCTATTTGAATCAAATAAAACTTAAATGCATTGAACAAAGTTAATTGAATCAAATTAAAGTAAAATGAAGTCAAGCAAAGCTAATTGAATCAAATGAAAGTCAAACAAAGTCAAACATAGCAAATAGAATCAAATAAAACTCAAATGCATTCAACAAAGTTAATTGAATCAAGTGAAACTCAAATGCATTAAACAAAGCTAATTGACTCAAATGAAAGCTAAATGAAGTCAAACATAGCTAATTAAATCAAATGGAGCTCAAATGCATTCAACAAAGCTAATTGAATCAAATGAAAGTCAAATGAAGTCAAACATAGCTAATTGAATCAAGTGAAACTCAAATGCATTAAACAAAGCTAATTGAATCAAATGAAAGTCAAATGAAGTCAAACATAGCTAATTGAATCAAATGAAACTCAAATACATTCAACAAAGCTAATTGAATCAAATGAAACTCAAATGCATTCAATAATGATAATTGAATCAAATACAAGTAAAATGAAGTCAAACAAAGCTAATTGAATTAAATGAAACTCAAATGAAGTCAAATAAAGCTAATTGAATTAAATGAAACTCAAATGCATTCAATAAAGCTAATTGAAATAAATAAAACTCAAATGCATTCAACAAAGCTAATTGAATCAACTGAAACTCAAATGCATTCAACAAAGCTAATTGTATCAAATGAAAGTCAAATGAAGTAAACATAGCTAATTGAATGAAATGGAACTCAAATGCATTTAACAAAGCTAATTGAATCAAATTTAAGTAAAATGAAGTCAAACAAAGCTAATTGAATCAAATGAAAGTCAAACAAAGTCAAACATAAAAAATAGAATCAAATAAAACTCAAATGCATTCAACAAAGCTAATTGAATCAAGTGAAACTCAAATGCATTAAACAAAGCTAATTGACTCAAATGAAAGCTAAATGAAGTCAAACATAGCTAATTAAATCAAATGGAGCTCAAATGCATTCAACAAAGCTAATTGAATCAAATGAAACTCAAATGCATTCAATAAAGCTAATTGAATCAAATAAAAGTCAAATGAAGTCAATCAAAGCTAATTGTATCAAATGAAAGTCAAATAAATTCAAATAAAGCTAATTGAATCAAATGAAAGTCAAATGAAGTCAAACATAGCTAATATAATCAAATGAAACTCAAATGCATTCAACAAAGCTAATTGAATCAAATGAAACTCAAATGCATTAAACAAAGCTAATTGAATCAAATGAAAGTCAAATGAAGTCAAACATAGCTAATTGAATCTAATGAAACTCAAATACATTCAACAAAGCTAATTGAATCCAATAAAACTCAAATGCATTAAACAAAGCTAATTGAATCAAATGAAAGTCAAATGAAGTCAAACATAGCTAATTGAATCAAATGAAACTCAAATGCATTCAACAAAGCTAATTGAAACCAATGAAACTCAAATGCATTCAATAAAGTAAATTGAATCAAATGAAAGTAAAATGAAGTCAATCAAAGCTAATTGTATCAAATGAAAGTCAAATGAATTCAAATAAAGCTAATTGAATCAAATGAAACTCAAATGCATTCAACAAAGCTAATTGAATCAAATTAAAGTAAAATGAAGTCAAATAAAGCTAATTGAATCAAATGAAAGTCAAACAAAGTCAAACATAGCAAATAGAATCAAATAAAACTCAAATGCATTCAACAAGGCTAATTGAATCAAGTGAAACTCAAATGCATTAATCAAAGCTAATTGAATCAAATGAAAGTAAAATGAAGTTAAACATAGCTAATTGAATCAAATGAAACTCAAATGCATTCAACAAAGCTAATTGAATCAAATGAAACTCAAATGCATTCAACAATGATAATTGAATCAAATGCAAGTAAAATGAAGTCAAACAAAGCTAATTGAATTAAATGAAACTCAAATGAAGTCAAATAAAGCTAATTGAATCAAATGAAACTCAAATGCATTCAATATAGCTAATTGAATTAAATAAAACTCAAATGCATTCAACAAAGCTAATTGAATCAACTGAAACTCAAATGCATTCAATAAAGCTAATTGAATCAAATGAAACTCAAATGCATTCAACAAAACTAATTTAATCAAATTAAAGTAAAATGAAGTCAAACAAAGCTAATTGAATCAAATGAAGTCAAACATAGCTAATAGAATCAAATGAAACTCAAATGCATTCAACAAAGCTAATTGAATCAAATGAAACTCAAATGCATTCAACAAAGCTAATTGAATCAAATGAAACTCAAATGCATTAAACAAAGCTAATTGAATCAAATGAAAGTCAAATGAATTCAAACATAGCTAATTGAATCAAATGAAACTCAAATGCATTCAACAAAGCTAATTGAATCCAATGAAACTCAAATACATTCAATAAAGCTAATTGAACCAAATGAAACTCAAATGCATTAAACAAAGCTAATTGTATCAAATGAAAGTCAAATGAAGTCAAACATAGCTAATTGAATGAAATGGAAATCAAATGCATTTAACAAAGCTAATTAAAGCAAATGAAACTCAAATGCATTCAACAATGATAATTGAATCAAATTCAAGTCAAATGAATTCAAAGAAAACTTATTGAATCAAATGAAACTCAAATGCATTCAAGTAATGCTATTTGAATCAAATAAAACTTAAATGCATTGAACAAAGTTAATTGAATCAAATTAAAGTAAAATGAAGTCAAGTAAAGCTAATTGAATCAAATGAAAGTCAAACAAAGTCAAACATAGCAAATAGAATCAAATAAAACTCAAATGCATTCAACAAAGTTAATTGAATCAAGTGAAACTCAAATGCATTAAACAAAGCTAATTGACTCAAATGAAAGCTAAATGAAGTCAAACATAGCTAATTAAATCAAATGGAGCTCAAATGCATTCAACAAAGCTAATTGAATCAAATGAAAGTCAAATGAAGTCAAACATAGCTAATTGAATCAAGTGAAACTCAAATGCATTAAACAAAGCTAATTGAATCAAATGAAAGTCAAATGAAGTCAAACATAGCTAATTGAATCAAATGAAACTCAAATACATTCAACAAAGCTAATTGAATCAAATGAAACTCAAATGCATTCAACAATGATAATTGAATCAAATACAAGTAAAATGAAGTCAAACAAAGCTAATTGAATTAAATGAAACTCAAATGAAGTCAAATAAAGCTAATTGAATCAAATGAAACTCAAATGCATTCAATAAAGCTAATTGAAATAAATAAAACTCAAATGCATTCAACAAAGCTAATTGAATCAACTGAAACTCAAATGCATTCAACAAAGCTAATTGTATCAAATGAAAGTCAAATGAAGTAAACATAGCTAATTGAATGAAATGGAACTCAAATGCATTTAACAAAGCTAATTGAATCAAATTTAAGTAAAATGAAGTCAAACAAAGCTAATTGAATCAAATGAAAGTCAAACAAAGTCAAACATAAAAAATAGAATCAAATAAAACTCAAATGCATTAAACAAAGCTAATTGAATCAAATGAAAGTCAAATGAAGTCAAACATAGCTAATTGAATCAAATGAAACTCAAATACATTCAACAAAGCTAATTGAATCCAATAAAACTCAAATGCATTAAACAAAGCTAATTGAATCAAATGAAAGTCAAATGAAGTCAAACATAGCTAATTGAATCAAATGAAACTCAAATGCATTCAACAAAGCTAATTGAATCCAATGAAACTCAAATGCATTCAATAAAGTAAATTGAATCAAATGAAAGTCAAATGAAGTCAATCAAAGCTAATTGTATCAAATGAAAGTCAAATAAATTCAAATAAAGCTAATTGAATCAAATGAAAGTCAAATGAAGTCAAACATAGCTAATAGAATCAAATGAAACTCAAATGCATTCAACAAAGCTAATTGAATCAAATGAAACTCAAATGCATTAAACAAAGCTAATTGAATCAAAAGAAAGTCAAATGAAGTCAAATGAAGTCAAACATAGCTAATTGAATCAAATGAAGCTCAAATACATTCAACAAAGCTAATTGAATCCAATAAAACTCAAATGCATTAAACAAAGCTAATTGAATCAAATGAAAGTCAAATGAAGTCAAACATAGCTAATTGAATCAAATGAAACTCAAATGCATTCAACAAAGCTAATTGAATCCAATGAAACTCAAATGCATTCAATAAAGTAAATTGAATCAAATGAATGTAAAATGAAGTCAATCAAAGCTAATTGTATCAAATGAAAGTCAAATGAATTCAAATAAAGCTAATTGAATCAAATGAAACTCAAATGCATTCAACAAAGCTAATTGAATCAAATTAAAGTAAAATGAAGTCAAATAAAGCTAATTGAATCAAATGAAAGTCAAACAAAGTCAAACATAGCAAATAGAATCAAATAAAACTCAAATGCATTCAACAAGGCTAATTGAATCAAGTGAAACTCAAATGCATTAATCAAAGCTAATTGAATCAAATGAAAGTAAAATGAAGTTAAACATAGCTAATTGAATCAAATGAAACTCAAATGCATTCAACAAAGCTAATTGAATCAAATGAAACTCAAATGCATTCAACAATGATAATTGAATCAAATACAAGTAAAATGAAGTCAAACAAAGCTAATTGAATTAAATGAAACTCAAATGAAGTCAAATAAAGCTAATTGAATCAAATGAAACTCAAATGCATTCAATAAAGCTAATTGAATTAAATAAAACTCAAATGCATTCAACAAAGCTAATTGAATCAACTGAAACTCAAATGCATTCAATAAAGCTAATTGAATCAAATGAAACTCAAATGCATTCAACAAAACTAATTTAATCAAATTAAAGTAAAATGAAGTCAAACAAAGCTAATTGAATCAAATGAAGTCAAACATAGCTAATAGAATCAAATGAAACTCAAATGCATTCAACAAAGCTAATTGAATCAAATGAAACTCAAATGCATTCAACAAAGCTAATTGAATCAAATGAAACTCAAATGCATTAAACAAAGCTAATTGAATCAAATGAAAGTCAAATGAATTCAAACATAGCTAATTGAATCAAATGAAACTCAAATGCATTCAACAAAGCTAATTGAATCCAATGAAACTCAAATACATTCAATAAAGCTAATTGAATCAAATGAAACGAAACTCAAATGCATTAAACAAAGCTAATTGTATCAAATGAAAGTCAAATGAAGTCAAACATAGCTAATTGAATGAAATGGAAATCAAATGCATTTAACAAAGCTAATTAAAGCAAATGAAACTCAAATGCATTCAACAATGATAATTGAATCAAATTCAAGTCAAATGAATTCAAAGAAAACTTATTGAATCAAATGAAACTCAAATGCATTCAGTAATGCTATTTGAATCAAATAAAACTCAAATGCATTGAACAAAGTTAATTGAATCAAATTAAAGTAAAATGAAGTCAAACAAAGCTAATTGAATCAAATGAAAGTCAAACAAAGTCAAACATAGCAAATAGAATCAAATAAAACTCAAATGCATTCAACAAAGCTAATTGAATCAAGTGAAACTCAAATGCATTAAACAAAGCTAATTGACTCAAATGAAAGCTAAATGAAGTTAAACATAGCTAATTAAATCAAATGGAGCTCAAATGCATTCAACAAAGCTAATTGAATCAAATGAAAGTCAAATGAAGTCAAACATAGCTAATTGAATCAAGTGAAACTCAAATGCATTAAACAAAGCTAATTGAATCAAATGAAACTCAAATACATTCAACAAAGCTAATTAAATCAAATGAAACTCAAATGCATTCAACAATGATAATTGAATAAATACAAGTAAAATGAAGTCAAACAAAGGTAATTGAATTAAATGAAACTCAAATGCAGTCAAATAAAGCTAATTGAATCAAATGAAACTCAAATGCATTCAATAAAGCTAATTGAAATAAATAAAACTCAAATGCATTCAACAAAGCTAATTGAATCAACTGAAACTCAAATGCATTCAACAAAGCTAATTGTATCAAATGAAAGTCAAATGAAGTAAACATAGCTAATTGAATGAAATGGAACTCAAATGCATTTAACAAAGCTAATTGAATCAAATTTAAGTAAAATGAAGTCAAACAAAGCTAATTGAATCAAATGAAAGTCAAACAAAGTCAAACATAAAAAATAGAATCAAATAAAACTCAAATGCATTCAACAAAGCTAATTGAATCAAGTGAAACTCAAATGCATTAAACAAAGCTAATTGACTCAAATGAAAGCTAAATGAAGTCAAACATAGCTAATTAAATCAAATGGAGCTCAAATGCATTCAACAAAGCTAATTGAATCAAATGAAACTCAAATACATTCAATAAAGCTAATTGAATCAAATAAAAGTCAAATGAAGTCAATCAAAGCTAATTGTATCAAATGAAAGTCAAATAAATTCAAATAAAGCTAATTGAATCAAATGAAAGTCAAATGAAGTCAAACATAGCTAATAGAATCAAATGAAACTCAAATGCATTCAACAAAGCTAATTGAATCAAATGAAACTCAAATGCATTAAACAAAGCTAATTGACTCAAATGAAAGCTAAATGAAGTCAAACATAGCTAATTAAATCAAATGGAGCTCAAATGCATTCAACAAAGCTAATTGAATCAAATGAAACTCAAATACATTCAATAAAGCTAATTGAATCAAATAAAAGTCAAATGAAGTCAATCAAACCTAATTGTATCAAATGAAAGTCAAATAAATTCAAATAAAGCTAATTGAATCAAATGAAAGTCAAATGAAGTCAAACATAGCTAATAGAATCAAATGAAACTCAAATGCATTCAACAAAGCTAATTGAATCAAATGAAACTCAAATGCATTAAACAAAGCTAATTGACTCAAATGAAAGCTAAATGAAGTCAAACATAGCTAATTAAATCAAATGGAGCTCAAATGCATTCAACAAAGCTAATTGAATCAAATGAAACTCAAATGCATTCAATAAAGCTAATTGAATCAAATAAAAGTCAAATGAAGTCAATCAAAGCTAATTGTATCAAATGAAAGTCAAATAAATTCAAATAAAGCTAATTGAATCAAATGAAAGTCAAATGAAGTCAAACATAGCTAATAGAATCAAATGAAACTCAAATGCATTCAACAAAGCTAATTGAATCAAATGAAACTCAAATGCATTAAACAAAGCTAATTGAATCAAATGAAAGTCAAATGAAGTCAAACATAGCTAATTGAATCAAATGAAACTCAAATACATTCAACAAAGCTAATTGAATCCAATAAAACTCAAATGCATTAAACAAAGCTAATTGAATCAAATGAAAGTCAAATGAAGTCAAACATAGCTAATTGAATCAAATGAAACTCAAATGCATTCAACAAAGCTAATTGAATCCAATGAAACTCAAATGCATTCAATAAAGTAAATTGAATCAAATGAAAGTAAAATGAAGTCAATCAAAGCTAATTGTATCAAATGAAAGTCAAATGAATTCAAATAAAGCTAATTGAATCAAATGAAACTCAAATGCATTCAACAAAGCTAATTGAATCAAATTAAAGTAAAATGAAGTCAAATAAAGCTAATTGAATCAAATGAAAGTCAAACAAAGTCAAACATAGCAAATAGAATCAAATAAAACTCAAATGCATTCAACAAGGCTAATTGAATCAAGTGAAACTCAAATGCATTAATCAAAGCTAATTGAATCAAATGAAAGTAAAATGAAGTTAAACATAGCTAATTGAATCAAATGAAACTCAAATGCATTCAACAAAGCTAATTGAATCAAATGAAACTCAAATGCATTCAACAATGATAATTGAATCAAATACAAGTAAAATGAAGTCAAACAAAGCTAATTGAATTAAATGAAACTCAAATGAAGTCAAATAAAGCTAATTGAATCAAATGAAACTCAAATGCATTCAATATAGCTAATTGAATTAAATAAAACTCAAATGCATTCAACAAAGCTAATTGAATCAACTGAAACTCAAATGCATTCAATAAAGCTAATTGAATCAAATGAAACTCAAATGCATTCAACAAAACTAATTTAATCAAATTAAAGTAAAATGAAGTCAAACAAAGCTAATTGAATCAAATGAAGTCAAACATAGCTAATAGAATCAAATGAAACTCAAATGCATTCAACAAAGCTAATTGAATCAAATGAAACTCAAATGCATTCAACAAAGCTAATTGAATCAAATGAAACTCAAATGCATTAAACAAAGCTAATTGAATCAAATGAAAGTCAAATGAATTCAAACATAGCTAATTGAATCAAATGAAACTCAAATGCATTCAACAAAGCTAATTGAATCCAATGAAACTCAAATACATTCAATAAAGCTAATTGAACCAAATGAAACTCAAATGCATTAAACAAAGCTAATTGTATCAAATGAAAGTCAAATGAAGTCAAACATAGCTAATTGAATGAAATGGAAATCAAATGCATTTAACAAAGTTAATTAAAGCAAATGAAACTCAAATGCATTCAACAATGATAATTGAATCAAATTCAAGTCAAATGAATTCAAAGAAAACTTATTGAATCAAATGAAACTCAAATGCATTCAGTAATGCTATTTGAATCAAATAAAACTCAAATGCATTGAACAAAGTTAATTGAATCAAATTAAAGTAAAATGAAGTCAAGCAAAGCTAATTGAATCAAATGAAAGTCAAACAAAGTCAAACATAGCAAATAGAATCAAATAAAACTCAAATGCATTCAACAAAGCTAATTGAATCAAGTGAAACTCAAATGCATTAAACAAAGCTAATTGACTCAAATGAAAGCTAAATGAAGTCAAACATAGCTAATTAAATCAAATGGAGCTCAAATGCATTCAACAAAGCTAATTTGAATCAAATGAAACTCAAATACATTCAATAAAGCTAATTGAATCAAATAAAAGTCAAATGAAGTCAATCAAAGCTAATTGTATCAAATGAAAGTCAAATAAATTCAAATAAAGCTAATTGAATCAAATGAAAGTCAAATGAAGTCAAACATAGCTAATAGAATCAAATGAAACTCAAATGCATTCAACAAAGCTAATTGAATCAAATGAAACTCAAATGCATTAAACAAAGCTAATTGACTCAAATGAAAGCTAAATGAAGTCAAACATAGCTAATTAAATCAAATGGAGCTCAAATGCATTCAACAAAGCTAATTGAATCAAATGAAACTCAAATACATTCAATAAAGCTAATTGAATCAAATAAAAGTCAAATGAAGTCAATCAAAGCTAATTGTATCAAATGAAAGTCAAATAAATTCAAATAAAGCTAATTGAATCAAATAAAAGTCAAATGAAGTCAAACATAGCTAATAGAATCAAATGAAACTCAAATGCATTCAACAAAGCTAATTGAATCAAATGAAACTCAAATGCATTAAACAAAGCTAATTGAATCAAATGAAAGTCAAATGAAGTCAAACATAGCTAATTGAATCAAATGAAACTCAAATACATTCAACAAAGCTAATTGAATCCAATAAAACTCAAATGCATTAAACAAAGCTAATTGAATCAAATGAAAGTCAAATGAAGTCAAACATAGCTAATTGAATCAAATGAAACTCAAATGCATTCAACAAAGCTAATTGAATCCAATGAAACTCAAATGCATTCAATAAAGTAAATTGAATCAAATGAAAGTCAAATGAAGTCAATCAAGCTAATTGTATCAAATGAAAGTCAAATGAATTCAAATAAAGCAAATTGAATCAAATGAAACTCAAATGCATTCAACAAAGCTAATTGAATCAAATTAAAGTAAAATGAAGTCAAATAAAGCTAATTGAATCAAGTGAAACTCAAATGCATTAAACAAAGCTAATTGACTCAAATGAAAGCTAAATGAAGTCAAACATAGCTAATTAAATCAAATGGAGCTCAAATGCATTCAACAAAGCTAATTGAATCAAATGAAAGTCAAATGAAGTCAAACATAGCTAATTGAATCAAGTGAAACTCAAATGCATTAAACAAAGCTAATTGAATCAAATGAAAGTCAAATGAAGTCAAACATAGCTAATTGAATCAAATGAAACTCAAATACATTCAACAAAGCTAATTGAATCAAATGAAACTCAAATGCATTCAACAATGATAATTGAATCAAATACAAGTAAAATGAAGTCAAACAAAGCTAATTGAATTAAATGAAACTCAAATGAAGTCAAATAAAGCTAATTGAATTAAATGAAACTCAAATGCATTCAATAAAGCTAATTGAAATAAATAAAACTCAAATGCATTCAACAAAGCTAATTGAATCAACTGAAACTCAAATGCATTCAACAAAGCTAATTGTATCAAATGAAAGTCAAATGAAGTAAACATAGCTAATTGAATGAAATGGAACTCAAATGCATTTAACAAAGCTAATTGAATCAAATTTAAGTAAAATGAAGTCAAACAAAGCTAATTGAATCAAATGAAAGTCAAACAAAGTCAAACATAAAAAATAGAATCAAATAAAACTCAAATGCATTCAACAAAGCTAATTGAATCAAGTGAAACTCAAATGCATTAAACAAAGCTAATTGACTCAAATGAAAGCTAAATGAAGTCAAACATAGCTAATTAAATCAAATGGAGCTCAAATGCATTCAACAAAGCTAATTGAATCAAATGAAACTCAAATGCATTCAATAAAGCTAATTGAATCAAATAAAAGTCAAATGAAGTCAATCAAAGCTAATTGTATCAAATGAAAGTCAAATAAATTCAAATAAAGCTAATTGAATCAAATGAAAGTCAAATGAAGTCAAACATAGCTAATAGAATCAAATGAAACTCAAATGCATTCAACAAAGCTAATTGAATCAAATGAAACTCAAATGCATTAAACAAAGCTAATTGAATCAAATGAAAGTCAAATGAAGTCAAACATAGCTAATTGAATCAAATGAAACTCAAATACATTCAACAAAGCTAATTGAATCCAATAAAACTCAAATGCATTAAACAAAGCTAATTGAATCAAATGAAAGTCAAATGAAGTCAAACATAGCTAATTGAATCAAATGAAACTCAAATGCATTCAACAAAGCTAATTGAATCCAATGAAACTCAAATGCATTCAATAAAGTAAATTGAATCAAATGAAAGTCAAATGAAGTCAATCAAGCTAATTGTATCAAATGAAAGTCAAATGAATTCAAATAAAGCAAATTGAATCAAATGAAACTCAAATGCATTCAACAAAGCTAATTGAATCAAATTAAAGTAAAATGAAGTCAAATAAAGCTAATTGAATCAAGTGAAACTCAAATGCATTAAACAAAGCTAATTGACTCAAATGAAAGCTAAATGAAGTCAAACATAGCTAATTAAATCAAATGGAGCTCAAATGCATTCAACAAAGCTAATTGAATCAAATGAAAGTCAAATGAAGTCAAACATAGCTAATTGAATCAAGTGAAACTCAAATGCATTAAACAAAGCTAATTGAATCAAATGAAAGTCAAATAAAGTCAAACATAGCTAATTGAATCAAATGAAACTCAAATACATTCAACAAAGCTAATTGAATCAAATGAAACTCAAATGCATTCAACAATGATAATTGAATCAAATACAAGTAAAATGAAGTCAAACAAAGCTAATTGAATTAAATGAAACTCAAATGAAGTCAAATAAAGCTAATTGAATTAAATGAAACTCAAATGCATTCAATAAAGCTAATTGAAATAAATAAAACTCAAATGCATTCAACAAAGCTAATTGAATCAACTGAAACTCAAATGCATTCAACAAAGCTAATTGTATCAAATGAAAGTCAAATGAAGTAAACATAGCTAATTGAATGAAATGGAACTCAAATGCATTTAACAAAGCTAATTGAATCAAATTTAAGTAAAATGAAGTCAAACAAAGCTAATTGAATCAAATGAAAGTCAAACAAAGTCAAACATAAAAAATAGAATCAAATAAAACTCAAATGCATTCAACAAAGCTAATTGAATCAAGTGAAACTCAAATGCATTAAACAAAGCTAATTGACTCAAATGAAAGCTAAATGAAGTCAAACATAGCTAATTAAATCAAATGGAGCTCAAATGCATTCAACAAAGCTAATTGAATCAAATGAAACTCAAATGCATTCAATAAAGCTAATTGAATCAAATAAAAGTCAAATGAAGTCAATCAAAGCTAATTGTATCAAATGAAAGTCAAATAAATTCAAATAAAGCTAATTGAATCAAATGAAAGTCAAATGAAGTCAAACATAGCTAATAGAATCAAATGAAACTCAAATGCATTCAACAAAGCTAATTGAATCAAATGAAACTCAAATGCATTAAACAAAGCTAATTGAATCAAATGAAAGTCAAATGAAGTCAAACATAGCTAATTGAATCAAATGAAACTCAAATACATTCAACAAAGCTAATTGAATCCAATAAAACTCAAATGCATTAAACAAAGCTAATTGAATCAAATGAAAGTCAAATGAAGTCAAACATAGCTAATTGAATCAAATGAAACTCAAATGCATTCAACAAAGCTAATTGAATCCAATGAAACTCAAATGCATTCAATAAAGTAAATTGAATCAAATGAAAGTAAAATGAAGTCAATCAAAGCTAATTGTATCAAATGAAAGTCAAATGAATTCAAATAAAGCTAATTGAATCAAATGAAACTCAAATGCATTCAACAAAGCTAATTGAATCAAATTAAAGTAAAATGAAGTCAAATAAAGCTAATTGAATCAAATGAAAGTCAAACAAAGTCAAACATAGCAAATAGAATCAAATAAAACTCAAATGCATTCAACAAGGCTAATTGAATCAAGTGAAACTCAAATGCATTAATCAAAGCTAATTGAATCAAATGAAAGTAAAATGAAGTTAAACATAGCTAATCGAATCAAATGAAACTCAAATGCATTCAACAAAGCTAATTGAATCAAATGAAACTCAAATGCATTCAACAATGATAATTGAATCAAATACAAGTAAAATGAAGTCAAACAAAGCTAATTGAATTAAATGAAACTCAAATGAAGTCAAATAAAGCTAATTGAATCAAATGAAACTCAAATGCATTCAATATAGCTAATTGAATTAAATAAAACTCAAATGCATTCAACAAAGCTAATTGAATCAACTGAAACTCAAATGCATTCAATAAAGCTAATTGAATCAAATGAAACTCAAATGCATTCAACAAAACTAATTTAATCAAATTAAAGTAAAATGAAGTCAAACAAAGCTAATTGAATCAAATGAAGTCAAACATAGCTAATAGAATCAAATGAAACTCAAATGCATTCAACAAAGCTAATTGAATCAAATGAAACTCAAATGCATTCAACAAAGCTAATTGAATCAAATGAAACTCAAATGCATTAAACAAAGCTAATTGAATCAAATGAAAGTCAAATGAATTCAAACATAGCTAATTGAATCAAATGAAACTCAAATGCATTCAACAAAGCTAATTGAATCCAATGAAACTCAAATACATTCAATAAAGCTAATTGAACCAAATGAAACTCAAATGCATTAAACAAAGCTAATTGTATCAAATGAAAGTCAAATGAAGTCAAACATAGCTAATTGAATGAAATGGAAATCAAATGCATTTAACAAAGCTAATTAAAGTAAATGAAACTCAAATGCATTCAACAATGATAATTGAATCAAATTCAAGTCAAATGAATTCAAAGAAAACTTATTGAATCAAATGAAACTCAAATGCATTCAGTAATGCTATTTGAATCAAATAAAACTCAAATGCATTGAACAAAGTTAATTGAATCAAATTAAAGTAAAATGAAGTCAAGCAAAGCTAATTGAATCAAATGAAAGTCAAACAAAGTCAAACATAGCAAATAGAATCAAATAAAACTCAAATGCATTCAACAAAGCTAATTGAATCAAGTGAAACTCAAATGCATTAAACAAAGCTAATTGACTCAAATGAAAGCTAAATGAAGTCAAACATAGCTAATTAAATCAAATGGAGCTCAAATGCATTCAACAAAGCTAATTGAATCAAATGAAAGTCAAATGAAGTCAAACATAGCTAATTGAATCAAGTGAAACTCAAATGCATTAAACAAAGCTAATTGAATCAAATGAAAGTCAAATGAAGTCAAACATAGCTAATTGAATCAAATGAAACTCAAATACATTCAACAAAGCTAATTGAATCAAATGAAACTCAAATGCATTCAACAATGATAATTGAATCAAATACAAGTAAAATGAAGTCAAACAAAGCTAATTGAATTAAATGAAACTCAAATGAAGTCAAATAAAGCTAATTGAATCAAATGAAACTCAAATGCATTCAATAAAGCTAATTGAAATAAATAAAACTCAAATGCATTCAACAAAGCTAATTGAATCAACTGAAACTCAAATGCATTCAACAAAGCTAATTGTATCAAATGAAAGTCAAATGAAGTAAACATAGCTAATTGAATGAAATGGAACTCAAATGCATTTAACAAAGCTAATTGATTCAAATTTAAGTAAAATGAAGTCAAACAAAGCTAATTGAATCAAATGAAAGTCAAACAAAGTCAAACATAAAAAATAGAATCAAATAAAACTCAAATGCATTCAACAAAGCTAATTGAATCAAGTGAAACTCAAATGCATTAAACAAAGCTAATTGACTCAAATGAAAGCTAAATGAAGTCAAACATAGCTAATTAAATCAAATGGAGCTCAAATGCATTCAACAAAGCTAATTTGAATCAAATGAAACTCAAATACATTCAATAAAGCTAATTGAATCAAATAAAAGTCAAATGAAGTCAATCAAAGCTAATTGTATCAAATGAAAGTCAAATAAATTCAAATAAAGCTAATTGAATCAAATGAAAGTCAAATGAAGTCAAACATAGCTAATAGAATCAAATGAAACTAAAATGCATTCAACAAAGCTAATTGAATCAAATGAAACTCAAATGCATTAAACAAAGCTAATTGACTCAAATGAAAGCTAAATGAAGTCAAACATAGCTAATTAAATCAAATGGAGCTCAAATGCATTCAACAAAGCTAATTGAATCAAATGAAACTCAAATACATTCAATAAAGCTAATTGAATCAAATAAAAGTCAAATGAAGTCTGATATGATTACACGTCCAAAGTGAATGAGCAATCAAGAAATCTCGAGCAAAGGATCGAACTTGATGAAATAATGAAGTCCGAAATTTATGTTCTAAGTCACCGGATATGATAATTAAAATAATCACTCCTGAATATTTTAATTAACTCTTAATCTCACTTACACCACTCCTGGAATAAAGTAGATTAAACACTAAGTAAATAATCACTCCTGAAAATTACTCAATGGTCGAAAGTAATTGATCACACAATTAAATTCAATAACAAAGCTTTTAGGTAAATCTCACATGCCTTGAATGATAGCATGGAACTATTATTTATAATAGAATAAACTTGTCCTCCAAGGACCAAGTAAGGCCGAAAATCAGCCATAAGAATTAAGGAAACACTCCTTAATTCCTTACATCCTAATCCCTTGAATCTAGGAGAGAATAAAGGAGTAAATAAGGAAACAACCAAATCAGCCCATAATCCCCCTTCACACGCCTAAACACACCAAGAAATAAGGAAAGTATTACAACTCAATGACAACTTGCAAACTTGGAGCACAAGGACCAAATCACACGCCTAAACCAAATCACACGCCTAATGACACGCCTATTCTTGGTCGAAATATCACAAGATATTTTCGGACCTTTATTTGCTGAAAATTAAAGACTTAATTAAAATAACTAAGACTCAAGAAATGGAGTCATCTTCATGCTTCATCCATGGACTCATCGTCCCACTTGAGAAATGACACAAATGAGGAGTTTGAATTTAAATTGAACCCGAACACTTCAAGGACTAAACAAATCGGATCATTTGGAGCTTGACCTTGACCTTGACTTGTATCATTCTCCCCCTCTTCAAAAGAATTTGTCCTCAAATTTTCATCATCTAAATAAGGACTAAGATCACCAACATTAAAGGTTGCACTCACACCTCCATAATCACTTGGAAGCTCGATCTTATAAGCACTTTCATTAATCACATCAATAACTTTGAATGGACCATCAGCTCTAGGCATAAGCTTGTTCTTCCTTCTTCTTGGAAATCGTTCTTTCCTCAAATGAATCCAAACCAAATCGCCAATCTGAAATTTCGGTTGTCTTCTATGCTTGTTGGCTCGTTCCTTGTATTGAGCATTCATCTTCTCAATTCGTGCTTTCACTTGCTCACAAGTCTTCTTAAAGGCTTCCAACCTCTTCTTAGAATCAACATGAATTTCAGATTTAGTTAGTGACACAAAATCAATAGGAAGGAAAGGATTGATACCATAGACCACCTCAAATGGAGACTTAGAAGTAGTAGAAGAATGAGCTCGATTATAAGCAAACTCGGCGTGAGCTAGCTTTATATCCCAATCCTTTTGTGTCTTACTCACCAAGCCACGTAACAAAGCTCCAAGAGTTCTATTAGTCACTTCCGTTTGACCATCCGTTTGAGGATGATGACTTGTGCTAAAGAGTAACTTAGTCCCCACCATCTTCCATAAGCTTCTCCAAAAATGACTAAGGAACTTCGTATCACGATCACTAACAATACTTCTAGGAATACCATGCAATCGAATAATCTCTTTGAAGTACAAATCCGCCACATGCAAAGCATCATCAGTTTTATGCATAGGAACAAAGTGAGCCATCTTCGAAAATCGATCCACCACCACCATAATGGCGTCCTTCCCCCTTTGAGTTCTTGGTAATCCAACAATGAAATCCATACTCACACTATCCCAAGGTGCATCAGGTACGGGTAATGGAGTATAAAGGCCTTTATGGAAGGTACTCTTCGACCTTTGACAAGTAGCACACTTACTAACCACCATATGAACATCCCACATCATGTTAGGCCAATAAAAACTCTCATTCAAAGTGTCTAATGTCTTTTGAACACCGAAATGACCAGCCACCCCTCCACTATGAACTTCTCTCACAAGCAACTCCCTCACGCCACTCTTAGGAATGCATAGCTTGTTTCCCTTAAACAAAAATCCTTCTTGTACCACAAACAAACCACTAGGACTCCTAAAGAACTCACGGAAATCATCATCATTCCCATACAAATCCTTTAAGTGCTCAAACCCCAACACCCTTGCATCAACCATGGCCAAAAGATAGGAACGCCTAGAAAGGGCATCCGCAATAATGTTACTCTTACCTTCCTTGTACTTGGACGAAAATGTGAAGGTTTGTAGGAATTCAACCCACTTAGCATGCCTATGGTTGAGCTTTTGCTGTCCATGGATGTATTTGAGTGCTTCATGATCCGAATGAAGAATGAAAGGCTTGGGCCTCAAGTAATGAGACCAATGATCCAAGGCTCTCACAATTGCATAGAATTCACGATCATAATTGGAGTAATTGAGTTTGGCGCCACTCAACTTCTCACTAAAGTAGGCAATGGGCCTCCTTTCTTGAAGCAAAACCGCCCCAACTCCAAGTCCACTAGCATCACACTCAACTTCGAACAACTTGTTGAAATCCGGCAAGGCAAGGATAGGAGCGTTGCATAGCAACTCCTTGACTTCATCAAACGCCTTTTGAGCATGAGAGTTCCATGAAAACTCCCCTTTCTTCATCAAATCCGTGATTGGTGCCATGATAGTTGAGAAATTTCGGATGAATCTTCTATAAAAGGAAGCTAGACCATGAAAGCTTCGACATTCGTGAGCACTTGTAGGCGCCAACCATGAAGACATGGCCTTGACTTTTTCCGGATCCACATGAACTCCATCCCTAGACACAATGTAACCAAGAAAAGCAATACTAGGAACAAGAAAATCACATTTTTCCATTTTTCCATACAACTTTTGCTCTCTTAATTTTTCAAATAAAGCTCTCAAGTGAAGTAAATGAGACTCAACACTAGTACTATATACAAGAATATCATCTAAATAGACAACAATAAACTTGTTAAGAAAGGGACGTAGTACCTCATTCATAAGTCTCATAAATGAACTAGGAGCATTGCAAAGACCAAAGGGCATCACCATCCACTCATATAGACCTTGTTTGGTCTTGAAAGCGGTTTTCCATTCATCTCCTTCCCGAATTCTCATCGATGATAACCACTCCTCAAATCAATCTTCGAAAAAATCGAAGCTCCATGTAGTTCATCAAGCATGTCCTCTAATCTAGGCATAGGAAAACGATACTTGATTGTTATGTTGTTGACGGCTCTACTATCAATACACATCCTCCAAGTACCATCTTTCTTAGGAACAAGCAAAGCGGGAACGGCACATGGACTCATGCTTTCTCTTACATAGCCTCGGCCAATCAACTCTTCAATTTGCTTTTGTAGCTCCTTAGAAGCTACGGGATCACATCTATATGCCGGCTTATTTGGCAAAGGTGCGCCTGGTACAAGATCAATGGCATGCTCTATGCCTCTCAATGGTGGTAATCCTTGAGGCAATTCCTCCGGAAAAACATCACAAAATTCGTCCAATAGAGCTGCAAGTTTCGAATTACTAGAAGAAACATCATTAGTCAAAGCAAGTTTAACACATAAAGCATAACAATGTCCTTCCAATTCTACCTCTTTCTCGAATTCTTTGGCCGAAAGAAACAAGTTTTGTTTCGTTTCAACCACCTTCTTGGGTGCCATGGAACTAGGAGACAAAGGAACCAATCGAATCTTTTTAGAACCCATCAAAACCGTGTACACATTGGTTTCACCTTCATGAACAACTTTTCGATCATATTGCCAAGGTCTACCAAGAAGAAGATGACAAGCACTCATGGGTAGAACATCACCCCACAACTCATCTTTGTAACCCCCAATAGAAAACGACACAAGAGCTTGCCTTTTCACCAACAAACCCGTTTTGTCATCC
The DNA here is from genome assembly GCA_947648045.1 of Beta corolliflora. NCBI lineage: Eukaryota > Viridiplantae > Streptophyta > Magnoliopsida > Caryophyllales > Amaranthaceae > Beta > Beta corolliflora. The sequence goes on from CANSZD010003234.1 coordinate 19,868, forward strand.
AACCAACTCAACTTATAAGGATGTGGATGGTCTCTAACAATCAAATTCAACTTAGAAACCACATTAGAAGCAACCACATTCGTACATGAACCACTGTCAATAATCACATTACATGTAAACTCACCAATTCGACATCTAGTATGAAACAAGTTTTCTCTTTGATCATGGTTAGGAGAATGATCAACATGCAAAGTTCTCCTAATAACCCCAAGCATCCTAGACTCATCTTCGGCATATGCAATCTCATTATCAACACTTTCACATTCCTCCTCTTCATACACATAGTCATAAGTTCTCTCCTCCTCTTCTATGGTCATGTATTGTCTCAAAGTTAGGGTTTTTCTAGATGGACAACTACTAGCAATATGACCCCTTCCTTGACACTTAAAACACTTTCGGGTTTCTTCCCACTTTTCCTTAGAAATCACCAACTTAGGTCGTTCTCCCTTTGGTTCCCCTTTAGAAGGATTATCTTTCTTTTCAAAGGGTTTAGAAGAATTAGAAGAAGAAGGGACGAAAGAAGAAGAAGAATTGGGTTTATTATGGCCGAATTTCCCCCATATGATTTCTTTTCATCCAATTCATGCCTTTCAAATTTTAAAGCCAATCGACACACATCATCAAAAGTGCTATAATTCGACACATCAACCTTTCTAGCAATAGATTTATTAAGTCCATTAACAAACCTAGCAATTTTTTCTTGTTCGACTTCATCAACATCACAAATCAAACATAACTTGTCAAATTCAACCATATAATCATGCACGCTTGACACATCTTGAGTCAAAGAATTCTTTCTCATATATTGCCTTTGAATAAAATCACTTGGAACAAACTTCTCATGCAATTTCCTTTTAAGCTTAGTCCAACTTTTAAGCTTAGGTTTCCCAAGTCTCGCTCTTTTTGCCTTTAGACTCTCTAACCAAATTCCAAAGATACTTAGTTAGTCTAATGGTGGCAATTTTAAAACGTTTCTCATCATCAAATCCCTTATAATCACAAATTTTCTCCAGTTGACGAATCCATTCAAGTAAATCCTCGGGACTAGAATCACCAAGTAAAATCATCTAGTTTAATCCCCTATCATTATCATAAGTCGGTTTAACAATTTTAACCTCCTCAACATCGATTCATAGTCAATGTGATTAGGGTCGTTTTTATTGTTCACTTTACCCGCAAGAATATTATGAGCTACTGTTAATCTTGCCGTTTTCTCCTTTTCCTCTAATTGAGTGTTATGAATTTTCTCAATAAGAGCTTTTATTTCCGCAAATTCAGACATTATAACTCAAATAGCAAGCCACAATCACACAAAACCCCAACAAAGGATCGAACAAAGTAGAAGCACTTACCAATGAAAGGAGAATCCCTTCTATCCTCACCCTCCTGGAAAAAATCGATACCAACCGATATGATTACACGTCCAAAGTGAATGAGCAATCAAGAAATCTCGAGCAAAGGATCGAACTTGATGAAATAATGAAGTCCGAAATTTATGTTCTAAGTCACCTAGGATATGATAATTAAAATAATCACTCCTGAATATTTTAATTAACTCTTAATCTCACTTACACCACTCCCTGGAATAAAGTAGATTAAACACTAAGTAAATAATCACTCCTGAAAATTACTCAATGGTCGAAAGTAATTGATCACACAATTAAATTCAATAACAAAGCTTTTAGGTAAATCTCACATGCCTTGAATGATAGCATGGAACTATTATTTATAATAGAATAAACTTGTCCTCCAAGGACCAAGTAAGGCCGAAAATCAGCCATAAGAATTAAGGAAACACTCCTTAATTCCTTACATCCTAATCCCTTGAATCTAGGAGAGAATAAAGGAGTAAATAAGGAAACAACCAAATCAGCCCATAATCCCCCTTCACACGCCTAAACACACCAAGAAATAAGGAAAGTATTACAACTCAATGACAACTTGCAAACTTGGAGCACAAGGACCAAATCACACGCCTAAACCAAATCACACGCCTAATGACACGCCTATTCTTGGTCGAAATATCACAAGATATTTTCGGACCTTTATTTGCTGAAAATTAAAGACTTAATTAAAATAACTAAGACTCTAGAAATGGAGTCATCTTCATGCTTCATCCATGGACTCATCGTCCCACTTGAGAAATGACACAAATGAGGAGTTTGAATTTAAATTGAACCCGAACACTTCAAGGACTAAACAAATCGGATCATTTGGAGCTTGACCTTGACCTTGACTTGTATCAAAGTCAATCAAAGCTAATTGTATCAAATGAAAGTCAAATAAATTCAAATAAAGCTAATTGAATCAAATGAAAGTCAAATGAAGATAAACATAGCTAATAGAATCAAATGAAACTCAAATGCATTCAACAAAGCTAATTGAATCAAATGAAACTCAAATGCATTAAACAAAGCTAATTGAATCAAATGAAAGTCAAATGAAGTCAAACATAGCTAATTGAATCAAATGAAACTCAAATACATTCAACAAAGCTAATTGAATCCAATAAAACTCAAATGCATTAAACAAAGCTAATTGAATCAAATGAAAGTCAAATGAAGTCAAACATAGCTAATTGAATCAAATGAAACTCAAATGCATTCAACAAAGCTAATTGAATCCAATGAAACTCAAATGCATTCAATAAAGTAAATTGAATCAAATGAAAGTCAAATGAAGTCAATCAAAGCTAATTGTATCAAATGAAAGTCAAATAAATTCAAATAAAGCTAATTGAATCAAATGAAAGTCAAATGAAGTCAAACATAGCTAATAGAATCAAATGAAACTCAAATGCATTCAACAAAGCTAATTGAATCAAATGAAACTCAAATGCATTAAACAAAGCTAATTGAATCAAATGAAAGTCAAATGAAGTCAAATGAAGTCAAACATAGCTAATTGAATCAAATGAAACTCAAATACATTCAACAAAGCTAATTGAATCCAATAAAACTCAAATGCATTAAACAAAGCTAATTGAATCAAATGAAAGTCAAATGAAGTCAAACATAGCTAATTGAATCAAATGAAACTCAAATGCATTCAACAAAGCTAATTGAATCCAATGAAACTCAAATGCATTCAATAAAGTAAATTGAATCAAATGAAAGTAAAATGAAGTCAATCAAAGCTAATTGTATCAAATGAAAGTCAAATGAATTCAAAAAAAGCTAATTGAATCAAATGAAACTCAAATGCATTCAACAAAGCTAATTGAATCAAATTAAAGTAAAATGAAGTCAAATAAAGCTAATTGAATCAAATGAAAGTCAAACAAAGTCAAACATAGCAAATAGAATCAAATAAAACTCAAATGCATTCAACAAGGCTAATTGAATCAAGTGAAACTCAAATGCATTAATCAAAGCTAATTGAATCAAATGAAAGTAAAATGAAGTTAAACATAGCTAATTGAATCAAATGAAACTCAAATGCATTCAACAAAGCTAATTGAATCAAATGAAACTCAAATGCATTCAACAATGATAATTGAATCAAATACAAGTAAAATGAAGTCAAACAAAGCTAATTGAATTAAATGAAACTCAAATGAAGTCAAATAAAGCTAATTGAATCAAATGAAACTCAAATGCATTCAATAAAGCTAATTGAATTAAATAAAACTCAAATGAATTCAACAAAGCTAATTGAATCAACTGAAACTCAAATGCATTCAATAAAGCTAATTGAATCAAATGAAACTCAAATGCATTCAACAAAACTAATTTAATCAAATTAAAGTAAAATGAAGTCAAACAAAGCTAATTGAATCAAATGAAGTCAAACATAGCTAATAGAATCAAATGAAACTCAAATGCATTCAACAAAGCTAATTGAATCAAATGAAACTCAAATGCATTCAACAAAGCTAATTGAATCAAATGAAACTCAAATGCATTAAACAAAGCTAATTGAATCAAATGAAAGTCAAATGAATTCAAACATAGCTAATTGAATCAAATGAAACTCAAATGCATTCAACAAAGCTAATTGAATCCAATGAAACTCAAATACATTCAATAAAGCTAATTGAATCAAATGAAACGAAACTCAAATGCATTAAACAAAGCTAATTGTATCAAATGAAAGTCAAATGAAGTCAAACATAGCTAATTAAATGAAATGGAAATCAAATGCATTTAACAAAGCTAATTAAAGCAAATGAAACTCAAATGCATTCAACAATGATAATTGAATCAAATTCAAGTCAAATGAATTCAAAGAAAACTTAATGAATCAAATGAAACTCAAATGCATTCAGTAATGCTATTTGAATCAAATAAAACTCAAATGCATTGAACAAAGTTAATTGAATCAAATTAAAGTAAAATGAAGTCAAACAAAGCTAATTGAATCAAATGAAAGTCAAACAAAGTCAAACATAGCAAATAGAATCAAATAAAACTCAAATGCATTCAACAAAGCTAATTGAATCAAGTGAAACTCAAATGCATTAAACAAAGCTAATTGACTCAAATGAAAGCTAAATGAAGTCAAACATAGCTAATTAAATCAAATGGAGCTCAAATGCATTCAACAAAGCTAATTGAATCAAATGAAAGTCAAATGAAGTCAAACATAGCTAATTGAATCAAGTGAAACTCAAATGCATTAAACAAAGCTAATTGAATCAAATGAAAGTCAAATGAAGTCAAACATAGCTAATTGAATCAAATGAAACTCAAATACATTCAACAAAGCTAATTGAATCAAATGAAACTCAAATGCATTCAACAATGATAATTGAATAAATACAAGTAAAATGAAGTCAAACAAAGCTAATTGAATTAAATGAAACTCAAATGCAGTCAAATAAAGCTAATTGAATCAAATGAAACTCAAATGCATTCAATAAAGCTAATTGAAATAAATAAAACTCAAATGCATTCAACAAAGCTAATTGAATCAACTGAAACTCAAATGCATTCAACAAAGCTAATTGTATCAAATGAAAGTCAAATGAAGTAAACATAGCTAATTGAATGAAATGGAACTCAAATGCATTTAACAAAGCTAATTGAATCAAATTTAAGTAAAATGAAGTCAAACAAAGCTAATTGAATCAAATGAAAGTCAAACAAAGTCAAACATAAAAAATAGAATCAAATAAAACTCAAATGCATTCAACAAAGCTAATTGAATCAAGTGAAACTCAAATGCATTAAACAAAGCTAATTGACTCAAATGAAAGCTAAATGAAGTCAAACATAGCTAATTAAATCAAATGGAGCTCAAATGCATTCAACAAAGCTAATTGAATCAAATGAAACTCAAATACATTCAATAAAGCTAATTGAATCAAATAAAAGTCAAATGAAGTCAATCAAAGCTAATTGTATCAAATGAAAGTCAAATAAATTCAAATAAAGCTAATTGAATCAAATGAAAGTCAAATGAAGTCAAACATAACTAATAGAATCAAATGAAACTCAAATGCATTCAACAAAGCTAATTGAATCAAATGAAACTCAAATGCATTAAACAAAGCTAATTGACTCAAATGAAAGCTAAATGAAGTCAAACATAGCTAATTAAATCAAATGGAGTTCAAATGCATTCAACAAAGCTAATTGAATCAAATGAAACTCAAATACATTCAATAAACCTAATTGTATCAAATGAAAGTCAAATAAATTCAAATAAAGCTAATTGAATCAAATGAAAGTCAAATGAAGTCAAACATAGCTAATAGAATCAAATGAAACTCAAATGCATTCAACAAAGCTAATTGAATCAAATGAAACTCAAATGCATTAAACAAAGCTAATTGAATCAAATGAAAGTCAAATGAAGTCAAACATAGCTAATTGAATCAAATGAAACTCAAATACATTCAACAAAGCTAATTGAATCCAATAAAAGTCAAATGCATTAAACAAAGCTAATTGAATCAAATGAAAGTCAAATGAAGTCAAACATAGCTAATTGAATCAAATGAAACTCAAATGCATTCAACAAAGCTAATTGAATCCAATGAAACTCAAATGCATTCAATAAAGTAAATTGAATCAAATGAAAGTCAAATGAAGTCAATCAAAGCTAATTGTATCAAATGAAAGTCAAATGAATTCAAATAAAGCTAATTGAATCAAATGAAACTCAAATTCATTCAACAAAGCTAATTGAATCAAATTAAAGTAAAATGAAGTCAAATAAAGCTAATTGAATCAAATGAAAGTCAAACAAAGTCAAACATAGCAAATAGAATCAAATAAAACTCAAATGCATTCAACAAGGCTAATTGAATCAAGTGAAACTCAAATGCATTAAACAAAGCTAATTGAATCAAATGAAAGTCAAATGAAGTTAAACATAGCTAATTGAATCAAATGAAACTCAAATGCATTCAACAAAGCTAATTGAATCAAATGAAACTCAAATGCATTCAACAATGATAATTGAATCAAATACAAGTAAAATGAAGTCAAACAAAGCTAATTGAATTAAATGAAACTCAAATGAAGTCAAATAAAGCTAATTGAATCAAATGAAACTCAAATGCATTCAATAAAGCTAATTGAATTAAATAAAACTCAAATGCATTCAACAAAGCTAATTGAATCAACTGAAACTCAAATGCATTCAACAAAGCTAATTGAATCAAATGAAACTCAAATGCATTCAACAAAACTAATTTAATCAAATTAAAGCAAAATGAAGTTAAACAAAGCTCATTGAATCAAATGAAAGTCAAATGAAGTCAAACATAGCTAATAGAATCAAATGAAACTCAAATGCATTCAACAAAGCTAATTGAATCAAATGAAACTCAAATGCATACAACAAAGCTAATTGAATCAAATGAAACTCAAATGCATTAAACAAAGCTAATTGAATCAAATGAAAGTCAAATGAAGTCAAACATAGCTAATTGAATCAAATGAAACTCAAATGCATTCAACGAAGCTAATTGAATCAAATGAAACTTAAATGCATTCAACAATGATAATTGAATCAAATACAAGTAAAATGAAGTCAAACAAAGCTAATTAAATTAAATGAAACTCAAATGAAGTCAAATAAAGCTAATTGAATCAAATGAAACTCAAATGCATTCAATAAAGCTAATTGAATTAAATAAAACTCAAATGCATTCAACAAAGCTAATTGAATCAACTGAAACTCAAATGCATTCAACAAAGCTAATTGAATCAAATGAAACTCAAATGCATTCAACAAAACTAATTGAATCAAATTAAAGTAAAATGAAGTCAAACAAAGCTAATTGAATCAAATGAAAGTCAAATGAAGTCAAACATAGCTAATATAATCAAATGAAACTCAAATGCATTCAACAAAGCTAATTGAATGAAATGAAACTCAAATGCATTCAACAAAGCTAATTGAATCAAATGAAACTCAAATGCATTAAACAAAACTAATTGAATCAAATGAAAGTCAAATGAATTCAAACATAGCTAATTGAATCAAATGAAACTCAAATGCATTCAACAAAGCTAATTGAATCCAATGAAACTCAAATACATTCAATAAAGCTAATTGAATCAAATGAAACTCAAATGCATTAAACAAAGCTAATTGTATCAAATGAAAGTCAAATGAAGTCAAACATAGCTAATTGAATGAAATGGAAATCAAATGCATTTAACAAAGCTAATTAAAGCAAATGAAACTCAAATGCATTCAACAATGATAATTGAATCAAATTCAAGTCAAATGAATTCAAAGAAAACTTATTGAATCAAATGAAACTCAAATGCATTCAGTAATGCTATTTGAATCAAATAAAACTCAAATGCATTGAACAAAGTTAATTGAATAAAATTAAAGTAAAATGAAGTCAAACAAAGCTAATTGAATCAAATGAAAGTCAAATGAAGTCAAACATAGCTAATAGAATCAAATGAAACTCAAATGTATTCAACAAAGCTAATTGAGTCAAATGAAACTCATATACATTCTACAAAGCTAATAGAATCAAATTAAAGTCAAATGAAATCAAACAAAGCTAATTGAATCAATTTAAAGTTAAATGAAGTCAAACCAGGCTAATTGAATCAAATGAAAGTCAAATAAAGTCAAACGTAGCTAATAGAATCAAATGAAACTCAAATGCATTCAACAAAGCTAATTGAATCAAATGAAACTCAAATGCATTAAACAAAGCTAATTGAATCAAATGAAAGTCAAATGAAGTCAAACATAGCTAATTAAAACAAATGGAACTCAAATGAATTCAACAAAGCTAATTGAATCAAATGAAACTCAAATGCATTCAATAAAGCTAATTAAATCAAATGAAAGTCAAATGAAGTCAATCAAAGCTAATTGTATCAAATGAAAATCAAATGAATTCAAATAAAGCTAATTGAATCAAATGAAACTCAAATGCATTCAACAAAGCTAATTAAATCAAATTAAAGTAAAATAAAGTCAAACAAAGCTAATTGAATCAAATGAAAGTCAAATGAAGTCAAACATAGCTAATAGAATCAAATGAAACTCAAATGCATTCAACAAAGCTAATTGAATCAAATGAAACTCAAATGCATTAAACAAAGCTAATTGAATCAAATGAAAGTCAAATGAAGTCAAACATAGCTAATTGAATCAAATGAAACTCAAATGCATTCAACAAAGCTAATTGAATCCAATGAAACTCAAATGCATTCAATAAAGTAAATTGAATCAAATGAAAGTCAAATGAAGTCAATCAAAGCTAATTGTATCAAATGAAAGTCAAATGAATTCAAATAAAGCTAATTGAATCAAATGAAACTCAAATGCATTCAACAAAGCTAATTGAATCAAATTAAAGTAAAATGAAGTCAAATAAAGCTAATTGAATCAAATGAAAGTCAAACAAAGTCAAACATAGCAAATAGAATCAAATAAAACTCAAATGCATTCAACAAAGCTAATTGAATCAAGTGAAACTCAAATGCATTAAACAAAGCTAATTGACTCAAATGAAAGCTAAATGAAGTCAAACATAGCTAATTAAATCAAATGGAGCTCAAATGCATTCAACAAAGCTAATTGAATCAAATGAAAGTCAAATGAAGTCAAACATAGCTAATTGAATCAAGTGAAACTCAAATGCATTAAACGAAGCTAATTGAATCAAATGAAAGTCAAATGAAGTCAAATATAGCTAATTGAATCAAATGAAACTCAAATACATTCAACAAAGCTAATTGAATCAAATGAAACTCAAATGCATTCAACAATGATAATTGAATCAAATACAAGTAAAATGAAGTCAAACAAAGCTAATTGAATTAAATGAAACTCAAATGAAGTCAAATAAAGCTAATTGAATCAAATGAAACTCAAATGCATTCAATAAAGCTAATTGAAATAAATAAAACTCAAATGCATTCAACAAAGCTAATTGAATCAACTGAAACTCAAATGCATTCAACAAAGCTAATTGTATCAAATGAAAGTCAAATGAAGTAAACATAGCTAATTGAATGAAATGGAACTCAAATGCATTTAACAAAGCTAATTGAATCAAATTTAAGTAAAATGAAGTCAAACAAAGCTAATTGAATCAAATGAAAGTCAAACAAAGTCAAACATAAAAAATAGAATCAAATAAAACTCAAATGCATTCAACAAAGCTAATTGAATCAAGTGAAACTCAAATGCATTAAACAAAGCTAATTGACTCAAATGAAAGCTAAATGAAGTCAAACATAGCTAATTAAATCAAATGGAGCTCAAATGCATTCAACAAAGCTAATTGAATCAAATGAAACTCAAATGCATTCAATAAAGCTAATTGAATCAAATAAAAGTCAAATGAAGTCAATCAAAGCTAATTGTATCAAATGAAAGTCAAATAAATTCAAATAAAGCTAATTGAATCAAATGAAAGTCAAATGAAGTCAAACATAGCTAATATAATCAAATGAAACTCAAATGCATTCAACAAAGCTAATTGAATCAAATGAAACTCAAATGCATTAAACAAAGCTAATTGAATCAAATGAAAGTCAAATGAAGTCAAACATAGCTAATTGAATCAAATGAAACTCAAATACATTCAACAAAGCTAATTGAATCCAATAAAACTCAAATGCATTAAACAAAGCTAATTGAATCAAATGAAAGTCAAATGAAGTCAAACATAGCTAATTGAATCAAATGAAACTCAAATGCATTCAACAAAGCTAATTGAATCCAATGAAACTCAAATGCATTCAATAAAGTAAATTGAATCAAATGAAAGTAAAATGAAGTCAATCAAAGCTAATTGTATCAAATGAAAGTCAAATGAATTCAAATAAAGCTAATTGAATCAAATGAAACTCAAATGCATTCAACAAAGCTAATTGAATCAAATGAAACTCAAATGCATTCAACAATGATAATTGAATCAAATACAAGTAAAATGAAGTCAAACAAAGCTAATTGAATTAAATGAAACTCAAATGAAGTCAAATAAAGCTAATTGAATCAAATGAAACTCAAATGCATTCAATAAAGCTAATTAAATCCAATGAAACTCAAATGCATTCAATAAAGTAAATTGAATCAAATGAAAGTCAAATGAAGTCAATCAAAGCTAATTGTATCAAATGAAAGTCAAATGAATTCAAATAAAGCTAATTGAATCAAATGAAACTCAAATGCATTCAACAAAGCTAATTGAATCAAATTAAAGTAAAATGAAGTCAAATAAAGCTAATTGAATCAAATGAAAATCAAACAAAGTCAAACATAGCAAATAGAATCAAATAAAACTCAAATGCATTCAACAAGGCTAATTGAATCAAGTGAAACTCAAATGCATTAAACAAAGCTAATTGAATCAAATGAAAGTAAAATGAAGTTAAACATAGCTAATTGAATCAAATGAAACTCAAATGCATTCAACAAAGCTAATTGAATCAAATGAAACTCATTTGCATTCAACAATGATAATTGAATCAAATACAAGTAAAATGAAGTCAAACAAAGCTAATTGAATTAAATGAAACTCAAATGAAGTCAAATAAAGCTAATTGAATCAAATGAAACTCAAATGCATTCAATAAAGCTAATTGAATTAAATAAAACTCAAATGCATTCAACAAAGCTAATTGAATCAACTGAAACTCAAATGCATTCAACAAAGCTAATTGAATCAAATGAAACTCAAATGCATTCAACAAAACTAATTTAATCAAATGAAACTCAAATGCATTAAACAAAGCTAATTGAATCAAATGAAAGTCAAATGAATTTAAACATAGCTAATTGAATCAAATGAAACTCAAATGCATTCAACAAAGCTAATTGAATCAAATGAAACTCAAATGCATTCAACAAAGCTAATTGAATCAAATGAAACTCAAATGCATTAAACAAAGCTAATTGAATCAAATGAAAGTCAAATGAATTTAAACATAGCTAATTGAATCAAATGAAACTCAAATGCATTCAACAAAGCTAATTGAATCCAATGAAACTCAAATACATTCAATAAAGCTAATTGAATCAAATGAAACTCAAATGCATTAAACAAAGCTAATTGTATGAAATGGAAATCAAATGCATTTAACAAAGCTAATTAAAGCAAATGAAACTCAAATGCATTCAACAATGATAATTGAATCAAATTCAAGTCAAATGAATTCAAAGAAAACTTATTGAATCAAATGAAACTCAAATGCATTCAGTAATGCTATTTGAATCAAATAAAACTCAAATGCATTGAACAAAGTTAATTGAATCAAATTAAAGTAAAATGAAGTCAAACAAAGCTAATTGAATCAAATGAAAGTCAAACAAAGTCAAACATAGCAAATAGAATCAAATAAAACTCAAATGCATTCAACAAAGCTAATTGAATCAAGTGAAACTCAAATGCATTAAACAAAGCTAATTGACTCAAATGAAAGCTAAATGAAGTCAAACATAGCTAATTAAATCAAATGGAGCTCAAATGCATTCAACAAAGCTAATTGAATCAAATGAAAGTCAAATGAAGTCAAACATAGCTAATTGAATCAAGTGAAACTCAAATGCATTAAACAAAGCTAATTGAATCAAATGAAAGTCAAATGAAGTCAAACATAGCTAATTGAATCAAATGAAACTCAAATACATTCAACAAAGCTAATTGAATCAAATGAAACTCAAATGCATTCAACAATGATAATTGAATCAAATACAAGTAAAATGAAGTCAAACAAAGCTAATTGAATTAAATGAAACTCAAATGAAGTCAAATAAAGCTAATTGAATCAAATGAAACTCAAATGCATTCAATAAAGCTAATTGAAATAAATAAAACTCAAATGCATTCAACAAAGCTAATTGAATCAACTGAAACTCAAATGCATTCAACAAAGCTAATTGTATCAAATGAAAGTCAAATGAAGTAAACATAGCTAATTGAATGAAATGGAACTCAAATGCATTTAACAAAGCTAATTGAATCAAATTTAAGTAAAATGAAGTCAAACAAAGCTAATTGAATCAAATGAAAGTCAAACAAAGTCAAACATAAAAAATAGAATCAAATAAAACTCAAATGCATTCAACAAAGCTAATTGAATCAAGTGAAACTCAAATGCATTAAACAAAGCTAATTGACTCAAATGAAAGCTAAATGAAGACAAACAAAGCTAATTAAATCAAATGGAGCTCAAATGCATTCAACAAAGCTAATTGAATCAAATGAAACTCAAATGCATTCAATAAAGCTAATTGAATCAAATAAAAGTCAAATGAAGTCAATCAAAGCTAATTGTATCAAATGAAAGTCAAATAAATTCAAATAAAGCTAATTGAATCAAATGAAAGTCAAATTAAGTCAAACATAGCTAATAGAATCAAATGAAACTCAAATGCATTCAACAAAGCAAATTGAATTAAATGAAACTCAAATGCATTTAACAAAGCTAATTGAATCAAATGAAAGTCAAATGAAGTCAAACATAGCTAATTGAATCAAATGAAACTCAAATACATTCAACAAAGCTAATTGAATCCAATAAAACTCAAATGCAATAAACAAAGCTAATTGAATCAAATGAAAGTCAAATGAAGTCAAACATAGCTAATTGAATCAAATGAAACTCAAATGCATTCAACAAAGCTAATTGAATCCAATGAAACTCAAATGCATTCAATAAAGTAAATTGAATCAAATGAAAGTAAAATGAAGTCAATCAAAGCTAATTGTATCAAATGAAAGTCAAATGAATTCAAATAAAGCTAATTGAATCAAATGAAACTCAAATGCATTCAACAAAGCTAATTGAATCAAATGAAACTCAAATGCATTCAACAATGATAATTGAATCAAATACAAGTAAAATGAAGTCAAACAAAGCTAATTGAATTAAATGAAACTCAAATGAAGTCAAATAAAGCTAATTGAATCAAATGAAACTCAAATGCATTCAATAAAGCTAATTAAATCCAATGAAACTCAAATGCATTCAATAAAGTAAATTGAATCAAATGAAAGTCAAATGAAGTCAATCAAAGCTAATTGTATCAAATGAAAGTCAAATGAATTCAAATAAAGCTAATTGAATCAAATGAAACTCAAATGCATTCAACAAAGCTAATTGAATCAAATTAAAGTAAAATGAAGTCAAATAAAGCTAATTGAATCAAATGAAAGTCAAACAAAGTCAAACATAGCAAATAGAATCAAATAAAACTCAAATGCATTCAACAAGGCTAATTGAATCAAGTGAAACTCAAATGCATTAAACAAAGCTAATTGAATCAAATGAAAGTAAAATGAAGTTAAACATAGCTAATTGAATCAAATGAAACTCAAATGCATTCAACAATGATAATATGAACTCAAATGCATACAATGATAATTAAATACAAGTAAAATGAAGTCAAACAAAGCTAATTGAATTAAATGAAACTCAAATGAAGTCAAATAAAGCTAATTGAATCAAATGAAACTCAAATGCATTCAATAAAGCTAATTGAATTAAATAAAACTCAAATGCATTCAACAAAGCTAATTTAATCAACTGAAACTCAAATGCATTCAACAAAGCTAATTGAATCAAATGAAACTCAAATGCATTCAACAAAACTAATCTAATCAAATGAAACTCAAATGCATTAAACAAAGCTAATTGAATCAAATGAAAGTCAAATGAATTTAAACATAGCTAATTGAATCAAATGAAACTCAAATGCATTCAACAAAGCTAATTGAATCAAATGAAACTCAAATGCATTCAACAAAGCTAATTGAATCAAATGAAACTCAAATGCATTAAACAAAGCTAATTGAATCAAATGAAAGTCAAATGAATTTAAACATAGCTAATTGAATCAAATGAAACTCAAATGCATTCAACAAAGCTAATTGAATCCAATGAAACTCAAATACATTCAATAAAGCTAATTGAATCAAATGAAACTCAAATGCATTAAACAAAGCTAATTGTATGAAATGGAAATCAAATGCATTTAACAAAGCTAATTAAAGCAAATGAAACTCAAATGCATTCAACAATGATAATTGAATCAAATTCAAGTCAAATGAATTCAAAGAAAACTTATTGAATCAAATGAAACTCAAATGCATTCAGTAATGCTATTTGAATCAAATAAAACTCAAATGCATTGAACAAAGTTAATTGAATCAAATTAAAGTAAAATGAAGTCAAACAAAGCTAATTGAATCAAATGAAAGTCAAACAAAGTCAAACATAGCAAATAGAATCAAATAAAACTCAAATGCATTCAACAAAGCTAATTGAATCAAGTGAAACTCAAATGCATTAAACAAAGCTAATTGACTCAAATGAAAGCTAAATGAAGTCAAACATAGCTAATTAAATCAAATGGAGCTCAAATGCATTCAACAAAGCTAATTGAATCAAATGAAAGTCAAATGAAGTCAAACATAGCTAATTGAATCAAGTGAAACTCAAATGCATTAAACAAAGCTAATTGAATCAAATGAAAGTCAAATGAAGTCAAACATAGCTAATTGAATCAAATGAAACTCAAATACATTCAACAAAGCTAATTGAATCAAATGAAACTCAAATGCATTCAACAATGATAATTGAATCAAATACAAGTAAAATGAAGTCAAACAAAGCTAATTGAATTAAATGAAACTCAAATGAAGTCAAATAAAGCTAATTGAATCAAATGAAACTCAAATGCATTCAATAAAGCTAATTGAAATAAATAAAACTCAAATGCATTCAACAAAGCTAATTGAATCAACTGAAACTCAAATGCATTCAACAAAGCTAATTGTATCAAATGAAAGTCAAATGAAGTAAACATAGCTAATTGAATGAAATGGAACTCAAATGCATTTAACAAAGCTAATTGAATCAAATTTAAGTAAAATGAAGTCAAACAAAGCTAATTGAATCAAATGAAAGTCAAACAAAGTCAAACATAAAAAATAGAATCAAATAAAACTCAAATGCATTCAACAAAGCTAATTGAATCAAGTGAAACTCAAATGCATTAAACAAAGCTAATTGACTCAAATGAAAGCTAAATGAAGACAAACAAAGCTAATTAAATCAAATGGAGCTCAAATGCATTCAACAAAGCTAATTGAATCAAATGAAACTCAAATGCATTCAATAAAGCTAATTGAATCAAATAAAAGTCAAATGAAGTCAATCAAAGCTAATTGTATCAAATGAAAGTCAAATAAATTCAAATAAAGCTAATTGAATCAAATGAAAGTCAAATTAAGTCAAACATAGCTAATAGAATCAAATGAAACTCAAATGCATTCAACAAAGCAAATTGAATTAAATGAAACTCAAATGCATTAAACAAAGCTAATTGAATCAAATGAAAGTCAAATGAAGTCAAACATAGCTAATTGAATCAAATGAAACTCAAATACATTCAACAAAGCTAATTGAATCCAATAAAACTCAAATGCAATAAACAAAGCTAATTGAATCAAATGAAAGTCAAATGAAGTCAAACATAGCTAATTGAATCAAATGAAACTCAAATGCATTCAACAAAGCTAATTGAATCCAATGAAACTCAAATGCATTCAATAAAGTAAATTGAATCAAATGAAAGTAAAATGAAGTCAATCAAAGCTAATTGTATCAAATGAAAGTCAAATGAATTCAAATAAAGCTAATTGAATCAAATGAAACTCAAATGCATTCAACAAAGCTAATTGAATCAAATGAAACTCAAATGCATTCAACAATGATAATTGAATCAAATACAAGTAAAATGAAGTCAAACAAAGCTAATTGAATTAAATGAAACTCAAATGAAGTCAAATAAAGCTAATTGAATCAAATGAAACTCAAATGCATTCAATAAAGCTAATTAAATCCAATGAAACTCAAATGCATTCAATAAAGTAAATTGAATCAAATGAAAGTCAAATGAAGTCAATCAAAGCTAATTGTATCAAATGAAAGTCAAATGAATTCAAATAAAGCTAATTGAATCAAATGAAACTCAAATGCATTCAACAAAGCTAATTGAATCAAATTAAAGTAAAATGAAGTCAAATAAAGCTAATTGAATCAAATGAAAGTCAAACAAAGTCAAACATAGCAAATAGAATCAAATAAAACTCAAATGCATTCAACAAGGCTAATTGAATCAAGCGAAACTCAAATGCATTAAACAAAGCTAATTGAATCAAATGAAAGTAAAATGAAGTTAAACATAGCTAATTGAATCAAATGAAACTCAAATGCATTCAACAAAGCTAATTGAATCAAATGAAACTCAAATGCATTCAACAATGATAATTGAATCAAATACAAGTAAAATGAAGTCAAACAAAGCTAATTGAATTAAATGAAACTCAAATGAAGTCAAATAAAGCTAATTGAATCAAATGAAACTCAAATGCATTCAATAAAGCTAATTGAATTAAATAAAACTCAAATGCATTCAACAAAGCTAATTTAATCAACTGAAACTCAAATGCATTCAACAAAGCTAATTGAATCAAATGAAACTCAAATGCATTCAACAAAACTAATTTAATCAAATGAAACTCAAATGCATTAAACAAAGCTAATTGAATCAAATGAAAGTCAAATGAATTTAAACATAGCTAATTGAATCAAATGAAACTCAAATGCATTCAACAAAGCTAATTGAATCAAATGAAACTCAAATGCATTCAACAAAGCTAATTGAATCAAATGAAACTCAAATGCATTAAACAAAGCTAATTGAATCAAATGAAAGTCAAATGAATTTAAACATAGCTAATTGAATCAAATGAAACTCAAATGCATTCAACAAAGCTAATTGAATCCAATGAAACTCAAATACATTCAATAAAGCTAATTGAATCAAATGAAACTCAAATGCATTAAACAAAGCTAATTGTATGAAATGGAAATCAAATGCATTTAACAAAGCTAATTAAAGCAAATGAAACTCAAATGCATTCAACAATGATAATTGAATCAAATTCAAGTCAAATGAATTCAAAGAAAACTTATTGAATCAAATGAAACTCAAATGCATTCAGTAATGCTATTTGAATCAAATAAAACTCAAATGCATTGAACAAAGTTAATTGAATCAAATTAAAGTAAAATGAAGTCAAACAAAGCTAATTGAATCAAATGAAAGTCAAACAAAGTCAAACATAGCAAATAGAATCAAATAAAACTCAAATGCATTCAACAATGCTAATTGAATCAAGTGAAACTCAAATGCATTAAACAAAGCTAATTGACTCAAATGAAAGCTAAATGAAGTCAAACATAGCTAATTAAATCAAATGGAGCTCAAATGCATTCAACAAAGCTAATTGAATCAAATGAAAGTCAAATGAAGTCAAACATAGCTAATTGAATCAAGTGAAACTCAAATGCATTAAACAAAGCTAATTGAATCAAATGAAAGTCAAATGAAGTCAAACATAGCTAATTGAATCAAATGAAACTCAAATACATTCAACAAAGCTAATTGAATCAAATGAAACGCAAATGCATTCAACAATGATAATTGAATCAAATACAAGTAAAATGAAGTCAAACAAAGCTAATTGAATTAAATGAAACTCAAATGAAGTCAAATAAAGCTAATTGAATCAAATGAAACTCAAATGCATTCAATAAAGCTAATTGAAATAAATAAAACTCAAATGCATTCAACAAAGCTAATTGAATTAACTGAAACTCAAATGCATTCAACAAAGCTAATTATATCAAATGAAAGTCAAATGAAGTAAACATAGCTAATTGAATGAAATGGAACTCAAATGCATTTAACAAAGCTAATTGAATCAAATTTAAGTAAAATGAAGTCAAACAAAGCTAATTAAATCAAATGGAGCTCAAATGCATTCAACAAAGCTAATTGAATCAAATGAAACTCAAATGCATTCAATAAAGCTAATTGAATCAAATAAAAGTCAAATGAAGTCAATCAAAGCTAATTGTATCAAATGAAAGTCAAATAAATTCAAATAAAGCTAATTGAATCAAATGAAAGTCAAATTAAGTCAAACATAGCTAATAGAATCAAATGAAACTCAAATGCATTCAACAAAGCTAATTGAATTAAATGAAACTCAAATGCATTAAACAAAGCTAATTGAATCAAATGAAAGTCAAATGAAGTCAAACATAGCTAATTGAATCAAATGAAACTCAAATACATTCAACAAAGCTAATTGAATCCAATAAAACTCAAATGCAATAAACAAAGCTAATTGAATCAAATGAAAGTCAAATGAAGTCAAACATAGCTAATTGAATCAAATGAAACTCAAATGCATTCAACAAAGCTAATTGAATCCAATGAAACTCAAATGCATTCAATAAAGAAAATTGAATCAAATGAAAGTCAAATGAAGTCAATCAAAGCTAATTGTATCAAATGAAAGTCAAATGAATTCAAATAAAGCTAATTGAATCAAATGAAACTCAAATGCATTCAACAAAGCTAATTGAATCAAATTAAAGTAAAATGAAGTCAAATAAAGCTAATTGAATCAAATAAAAGTCAAACAAAGTCAAACATAGCAAATAGAATCAAATAAAACTCAAATGCATTCAACAAGGCTAATTGAATCAAGTGAAACTCAAATGCATTAAACAAAGCTAATTGAATCAAATGAAAGTCAAATGAAGTTAAACATAGCTAATTGAATCAAATGAAACTCAAATGCATTCAACAAAGCTAATTGAATCAAATGAAACTCAAATGCATTCAACAATGATAATTGAATCAAATACAACTCAAATGAAGTCAAACAAAGCTAATTGAATTAAATGAAACTCAAATGAAGTCAAATAAAGCTAATTGAATCAAATGAAACTCAAATGCATTCAATAAAGCTAATTGAATTAAATAAAACTCAAATGCATTCAACAAAGCTAATTGAATCAACTGAAACTCAAATGCATTCAACAAAGCTAATTGAATCAAATGAAACTCAAATGCATTCAACAAAACTAATTTAATCAAATTAAAGTAAAATGAAGTCAAACAAAGCTAATTGAATCAAATGAAAGTCAAATGAAGTCAAACATAGCTAATAGAATCAAATGAAACTCAAATGCATTCAACAAAGCTAATTGAATCAAATGAAACTCAAATGCATACAACAAAGCTAATTGAATCAAATGAAACTCAAATGCATTAAACAAAGCTAATTGAAATACAACAAAGCTAATTGAATCAAATGAAACTCAAATGCATTAAACAAAGCTAATTGAATCAAATGAAAGTCAAATGAAGTCAAACATAGCTAATTGAATCAAATGAAACTCAAATGCATTAAACGAAGTTAATTGAATCAAATGAAACTTAAATGCATTCAACAATGATAATTGAATCAAATACAAGTAAAATGAAGTCAAACAAAGCTAATTAAATTAATTGAAACTCAAATGAAGTCAAATAAAGCTAATTGAATCAAATGAAACTCAAATGCATTCAATAAAGCTAATTGAATTAAATAAAACTCAAATGCATTCAACAAAGCTAATTGAATCAACTGAAACTCAAATGCATTCAACAAAGCTAATTGAATCAAATGAAACTCAAATGCATTCAACAAAACTAATTGAATCAAATTAAAGTAAAATGAAGTCAAACAAAGCTAATTGAATCAAATGAAAGTCAAATGAAGTCAAACATAGCTAATATTATCAAATGAAACTCAAATGCATTCAACAAAGCTAATTGAATCAAATGAAACTCAAATGCATTCAACAAAGCTAATTGAATCAAATGAAACTCAAATGCATTAAACAAAGCTAATTGAATCAAATGAAAGTCAAATGAATTCAAACATAGCTAATTGAATCAAATGAAACTCAAATGCATTCAACAAAGCTAATTGAATCCAATGAAACTCAAATACATTCAATAAAGCTAATTGAAAAATGAAACTCAAATGCATTAAACAAAGTCAAATGAAGTCAAACATAGCTAATTGAATGAAATGGAAATCAAATGCATTTAACAATGCTAATTAAAGCAAATGAAACTCAAATGCATTCAACAATGATAATTGAATCAAATTCAAGTCAAATGAATTCAAAGAAAACTTATTGAATCAAATGAAACTCAAATGCATTCAGTAATGCTATTTGAATCAAATAAAACTCAAATGCATTGAACAAAGTTAATTGAATCAAATTAAAGTAAAATGAAGTCAAACAAAGCTAATTGAATCAAATGAAAGTCAAATGAAGTCAAACATAGCTAATAGAATCAAATGAAACTCAAATGTATTCAACAAAGCTAATTGAGTCAAATGAAACTCATATACATTCTACAAAGCTAATAGAATCAAATTAAAGTCAAATGAAATCAAACAAAGCTAATTGAATCAAATTAAAGTTAAATGAAGTCAAACCAGGCTAATTGAATCAAATGAAAGTCAAATAAAGTCAAACGTAGCTAATAGAATCAAATGAAACTCAAATGCATTCAACAAAGCTAATTGAATCAAATGAAACTCAAATGCATTAAACAAAGCTAATTGAATCAAATGAAAGTCAAATGAAGTCAAACATAGCTAATTAAAACAAATGGAACTCAAATGAATTCAACAAAGCTAATTGAATCAAATGAAACTCAAATGCATTCAATAAAGCTAATTAAATCAAATGAAAGTCAAATGAAGTTAATCAAAGCTAATTGTATCAAATGAAAATCAAATGAATTCAAATAAAGCTAATTGAATCAAATGAAACTCAAATGCATTCAACAAAGCTAATTAAATCAAATTAAAGTAAAATAAAGTCAAACAAAGCTAATTGAATCAAATGATAGTCAAATGAAGTCAAACATAGCTAATAGAATCAAATCAAACTCAAATGTATTCAACAAAGCTAATTGAATCAAATTAATGTAAAATGAAGTCAAACAAAGCTAATTGAATGAAATGAAAGTCAAATGAAGTCAAACATAGCTAATTGAATCAAATTAATCTCAAATGCATTCAACAAAGCTAATTGAATCAAATGAAACTCAAATGCATTAAACAAAGCTAATTAAATCAAATGAAAGTCAAATGAAGTCAAACATAGCTAATTGAATCAAATGAAACTCAAATGCATTCAACAAAGCTAATTGAATCAAATGAAACTCAAATGCATTAAACAAAGCTAATTGAATCAAATGAAAGTCAAATGAAGTCAAACATAGCTAATTGAATCAAATTAATGTAAAATGAAGTCAAACAAAGCTAATTGAATGAAATGAAAGTCAAATGAAGTCAAACATAGCTAATAGAATCAAATGAAACTCAAATGCATTCAACAAAGCTAATTGAATCAAATGAAACTCAAATGCATTAAACAAAGCTAATTGAATCAAATGAAAGTCAAATGAAGTCAAACATAGCTAATTGAATCAAATGAAACTCAAATGCATTCAACAAAGCTAATTGAATCCAATGAAACTCAAATGCATTCAACAAAGCTAATTGAATCAAATAAAAGTCAAATGAAGTCAATCAAAGCTAATTGAATCAAATGAAACTCAAATGAAGTCAATCAAAGCTAATTGTATCAAATGAAAGTCAAATGAATTCAAATAAAGCTAATTGAATCAATGAAACTCAAATGCATTCAACAAAGCTAATTGAATCAAATTTAAGTAAAATGAAGTCAAACAAAGCTAATTGAATCAAATGAAATCAAACAAAGCTAATTGTTTCAAATGAAAGTCAAATGAAGTCCAATTAAGATAATTGAATCATATGAAACTCAAATACATTCAGCAAAGCCAATTGAATTAAATAAACTCAAATGCATTCAACAAAGCTAATTGAATTAAATGAAACTCAAATGCATTAAACCAAGCTAATTGAATCAAATGAAAATCAAATGAAGTCAAACATAGCTAATTGAATCAAATGAAACTCAAATGCATTCAACAAAGCTAATTGAATCCAATGAAACTCAAATGCAATCATTAAAGCAAATTGAATCAAATGAAAGTCAAATGAAGTCAATCAAAGCTAATTGTATCAAATGAAAGTCAAATGAATTCAAATAAAGCTAATTGAATCAAATGAAACTCAAATGCATTCAACAAAGCTAATTGAATCAAATTAAAGTAAAATGAAGTCAAATAAGGCTAATTGAATCAAATGAAAGTCAAACAAAGTCAAACATAGCAAATATAATCAAATAAAACTCAAATCCATTCAACAAAGCTAATTGAATCAAGTGAAAATCAAATGCATTAAACAAAGCTAATTGAATCAAATGAAAGTCAAATGAAGTCTAACATAGCTAATTGAATCAAATGAAACTCAAATGCATTCAACAAAGCTAATTGAATCAAATGAAACTCAAATGCATTCAACAATGATAATTGAATCAAATACAAGTAAAATGAAGTCAAACAAAGCTAATTGAATTAAATAAAACTCAAATGAAGTCAAATAAAGCTAATTGAATCAAATGAAACTCAAATGCATTCAATAAAGCTAATTGAATTAAATAAAACTCAAATGCATTCAACAAAGCTAATTGAATCAACTGAAACTCAAATGCATTCAACAAAGCTAATTGAATCAAATGAAACTCAAATGCATTCAACAAAACTAATTGAATCAAATTAAAGTAAAATAAAGTCAAACAAAGTTAATTGAATCAAATGAAAGTCAAATAAAGTCAAACATAGCTAATATAATCAAATGAAACTCAAATGCATTCAACAAAGCTAATTGAATCAAATGAAACTCAAATGCATTAAACAAAGCTAATTGTATCAAATGAAAGTCAAATGAAGTAAACATAGCTAATTGAATTAAATGGAACTCAAATGCATTTAACAAAGCTAATTGAAGCAAATGAAACTCAAATGCATTTAACAATGATAATTGAATCAAATTCAAGTCAAATGAAGTCAAAGAAAACTTATTGAATCAAATGAATCTCAAATGCATTCAGTAATGCTATTTGAATCAAATAAAACTCAAATGCATTAAACAAAGTTAATTGAATCAAATTAAAGTAAAATGAAGTCAAACAAAGCTAATTGAATCAAATGAAAGTCAAATGAAGTCAAACATAGCTAATAGAATCAAATGAAACTCAAATGTATTCAACAAAGCTAATTGAGTCAAATAAAACTCATATGCATTCTACAAAGCTAATAGAATCAAATTAAAGTCAAATGAAATCAAACAAAGCTAATTGAATTAAATTAAAGTTAAATGAAGTCAAACCAGGCTAATTGAATCAAATGAAAGTCAAATAAAGTCAAACATAGCTAATAGAATCAAATGAAACTCAAATACATTCAACAAAGCTAATTGAATCTAATGAAACTTAAATGCATTAAACAAAGCTAATTGAATCAAATGAAAGTCAAATGAAGTCAAACATAGCTAATTAAATCAAATGGAACTCAAATGCATTCAACAAAGCTAATTGAATCAAATGAAACTCAAATGCATTCAACAAAACTAATTTAATCAAATTAAAGTAAAATGAAGTCAAACAAAGCTAATTGAATCAAATGAAAGTCAAATGAAGTCAAACATAGCTAATAGAATCAAATGAAACTCAAATGCATTCAACAAAGCTAATTGAATCAAATGAAACTCAAATGCATTCAACAAAGCTAATTGAATCAAATGAAACTCAAATGCATTAAACAAAGCTAATTGAATCAAATGAAAGTCAAATGAAGTCAAACATAGCTAATTGAATCAAATGAAACTCAAATGCATTCAACAAAGCTAATTGAATCAAGTGAAACTTAAATGCATTCAACAATGATAATTGAATAAAATACAAGTAAAATGAAGTCAAACAAAGCTAATTGAATTAAATGAAACTCAAATGAAGTCAAATAAAGCTAATTGAATCAAATGAAACTCAAATGCATTCAATAAAGCTAATTGAATTAAATTAAACTCAAATGCATTCAACAAAGCTAATTGAATCAACTGAAACTCAAATGCATTCAACAAAGCTAATTGAATCAAATGAAACTGATACAAGTCAAGGTCAAGGTCAAGCTCCAAATGATCCGATTTGTTTAGTCCTTGAAGTGTTCGGGTTCAAGTTAAATTCAAACTCCTCATTTGTGTCATTTCTTAAATGGGACGATGATTCCATTGATGAAGCTTGAAGGTGACACCATTTCTAGAGTCTTAGTTATTTTAATTAAGCAAATAAAGGTCCGAAAATATCTTGTGATATTTCGGCCATTTTAGGCGTGTCTTAGGCGTGTGGAGTAGGCTCCTTGTGCTCCAAGGTTGCAAGTTGTCATTGAGTTGTAATATTCCTTGAGTTTCCTTATTTCTTGGTTTCCTTAAGTGTGTTAGGCGTGTGAGGAGAGTTAGGGGCTGATTTATGGTTTCCTTAAATACTCCTTTATTCTCCCCTAGAATCAAGGGATTAGGATGTAAGGAGTTAAGGGATGTTTCCTTAATTTCTTTGAGCTGATTTTCGGCCTTGTGAGTCCTTGGAGGACAAGTTTATTTTATTATAAATAATTGTTCCATGCTATTATTCAAGGCATGTGAGATTAATACAAATTCTTGTTAATTGAAATCAATTGTTTTCCTTACAATTATTTCGGCCATTAAGTCTATTTTCAGGAGTGATTATTTACTTAGTGTTTAATCTACTTAATTCCAGGAGTGGTTTAAAAGTGAGATTAAGAGTTAATTAAAATAATCAGGATTGTTTATTTTAATTATCATATTCGGTGACTTAAGACATAAATTTCGGACTTCATTCTTTCATCAAGTTCGATCCTTTGCTCGAGATTCTTGATTGCTCATTCACTTTGGACGTGTAATCATATCAGTTGGTATCGATTTTTCCGGGAGGGTGAGGATAGAAGGGATTCTCCTTTCATTGGTAAGTGCTTCTACTTTGTTCGATCCTTTGTTGGGGTTTTGTGTGGTTGTGGCTTGCTATTTGAGTTATAATGTCTGAATTTGCGGAAATAAAAGCTCTTATTGAGAAAATTCATAACACTCAATTAGAGGAAAAGGAGAAAACGGCAAGATTAACAGTAGCTCATAATATTCTGGCGGGTAAAGTGAACAATAAAAACGACCCTAATCACATTGACTATGAATCTGATGTTGAGGAGGTTAAAATTGTTAAACCGACTTATGATAATGATAGGGGGATTAAACTAGATGATTTTACTGGTGATTCTAGTCCCGAGGATTTACTTGAATGGATTCGTCAACTTGATAAAATTTGTGATTATAAGGGATTTGATGATGAGAAACGTTTTAAAATTGCCACCATTAGACTAACTAAGTATGCTGGAATTTGGTTAGAGAGTCTAAAGGCAAAAAGGGCGAGACTTGGGAAACCTAAGCTTAAAAGTTGGACTAAGCTTAAAAGGAAATTGCATGAGAAGTTTGTTCCAAGTGATTTTATTCAAAGGCAATATATGAGAAAGAATTCTTTGACTCAAGATGTGTCAAGCGTGCATGATTATATGGTTGAATTTGACAAGTTATGTTTGATTTGTGATGTTGATGAAGTCGAACAAGAAAAAATTGCTAGGTTTGTTAATGGACTTAATAAATCTATTGCTAGAAAGGTTGATGTGTCGAATTATAGCACTTTTGATGATGTGTGTCGATTGGCTTTAAAATTTGAAAGGCATGAATTGGATGAAAAGAAATCATATGGGGGAAATTCGGCCATAATAAACCCAATTCTTCTTCTTCTTTCGTCCCTTCTTCTTCTAATTCTTCTAAACCCTTTGAAAAGAAAGATAATCCTTCTAAAGGGGAACCAAAGGGAGAACGACCTAAGTTGGTGATTTCTAAGGAAAAGTGGGAAGAAACCCGAAAGTGTTTTAAGTGTCAAGGAAGGGGTCATATTGCTAGTAGTTGTCCATCTAGAAAACCCTTAACTTTGAGACAATACATGACCATAGAAGAGGAGGAGAGAACTTATGACTATGTGTATGAAGAGGAGGAATGTGAAAGTGTTGATAATGAGATTGCATATGCCGAAGATGAGTCTAGGATGCTTGGGGTTATTAGGAGAACTTTGCATGTTGATCATTCTCCTAACCATGATCAAAGAGAAAACTTGTTTCATACTAGATGTCGAATTGGTGAGTTTACATGTAATGTGATTATTGATGGTTCATGTACGAATGTGGTTGCTTCTAATGTGGTTTCTAAGTTGAATTTGATTGTTAGAGACCATCCACATCCTTATAAGTTGAGTTGGTTGGATGACAAAACTGGTTTGTTGGTGAAAAAGCAAGCACTTGTTTCGTTTTCTATTGGGGGTTACAAGGATGAATTGTGGGGTGATGTTCTACCTATGAGTGCTTGTCATCTTCTTCTTGGTAGACCTTGGCAATATGATCGAAAAGTTGTTCATGAAGGCGAAACCAATGTGTACACGGTTTTGATGGGTTCTAAAAAGATTCGGTTGGTTCCTTTGTCTCCTAGTTCCATGGCACCCAAGAAGGTGGTTGAAACGAAACAAAACTTGTTTCTTTCGGCCAAAGAATTCGAGAAAGAGGTAGAATTGGAAGGACATTGTTATGCTTTATGTGTTAAACTTGCTTTGACTAATGATGTTTCTTCTAGTAATTCGAAACTTGCAGCTCTATTGGACGAATTTTGTGATGTTTTTCCGGGAGGAATTGCCTCAAGGATTACCACCATTGAGAGGCATAGAGCATGCCATTGATCTTGTACCAGGCGCACCTTTGCCAAATAAGCCGGCATATAGATGTGATCCCGTAGCTTCTAAGGAGCTACAAAAGTAAATTGAAGAGTTGATTGACCGAGGCTATGTAAGAGAAAGCATGAGTCCATGTGCCGTTCCCGCTTTGCTTGTTCCTAAGAAAGATGGTACTTGGAGGATGTGTATTGATAGTAGAGCCGTCAACAACATAACAATCAAGTATCGTTTTCCTATGCCTAGATTAGAGGACATGCTTGATGAACTACATGGAGCTTCGATTTTTTCGAAGATTGATTTGAGGAGTGGTTATCATCAAATGAGAATTCGGGAAGGAGATGAATGGAAAACCGCTTTCAAGACCAAACAAGGTCTATATGAGTGGATGGTGATGCCCTTTGGTCTTTGCAATGCTCCTAGTTCTTTTATGAGGCTTATGAACGAGGTACTACGTCCCTTTCTTAACAAGTTTATTGTTGTCTATCTAGATGATATTCTTGTATATAGTACTAGTGTTGAGTCTCATTTACTTCACTTGAGAGCTTTATTTGAAAAATTAAGAGAGCAAAAGTTGTATGGAAAAATGGAAAAGTGTGATTTTCTTGTTCCTAGTATTGCTTTTCTTGGTTACATTGTGTCTAGGGATGGAGTTCATGTGGATCCGGAAAAAGTCAAGGCCATGTCATCATGGTTGGCGCCTACAAGTGCTCATGAATGCCGAAGCTTTCATGGTCTAGCTTCCTTTTATAGAAGATTCATCCGAAATTTCTCAACCATCATGGCACCAATCACGGATTTGATGAAGAAAGGGGAGTTTTCATGGAACTCTCATGCTCAAAAGGCGTTTGATGAAGTCAAGGAGTTACTTTGCAACGCTCCTATCCTTGCCTTGCCGGATTTCAACAAGTTGTTCGAAGTTGAGTGTGATGCTAGTGGACTTGGAGTTGGGGCGGTTTTGCTTCAAGAAAGGAGGCCCATTGCCTACTTTAGTGAGAAGTTGAGTGGCGCCAAACTCAATTACTCCAATTATGATCGTGAATTCTATGCAATTGTGAGAGCCTTGGATCATTGGTCTCATTACTTGAGGCCCAAGCCTTTCATTCTTCATTCGGATCATGAAGCACTCAAATACATCCATGGACAGCAAAAGCTCAACCATAGGCATGCTAAGTGGGTTGAATTCCTACAAGCCTTCACATTTTCGTCCAAGTACAAGGAAGGTAAGAGTAACATTGTTGCGGATGCCCTTTCTAGGCGTTCCTATCTTTTGGCCATGGTTGATGCAAGGGTGTTGGGGTTTGAGCACTTAAAGGATTTGTATGAGAATGATGATGATTTCCGTGAGTTCTTTAGGAGTCCTAGTGGTTTGTTTGTGGTACAAGAGGGATTTTTGTTTAAGGGAAACAAGCTATGCATTCCTAAGAGTGGCGTGAGGGAGTTGCTTGTGAGAGAAGTTCATAGTGGAGGGGTGGCTGGTCATTTCGGTGTTCAAAAGACATTAGACACTTTGAATGAGAGTTTTTATTGGCCTAACATGATGAGGGATGTTCATATGGTGGTTAGTAAGTGTGCTACTTGTCAAAGGTCGAAGAGTACCTTCCATAAAGGCCTTTATACTCCATTACCCGTACCTGATGCACCTTGGGATAGTGTGAGTATGGATTTCATTGTTGGATTACCAAGAACTCAAAGGGGGAAGGACGCCATTATGGTGGTGGTGGATCGTTTTTCGAAAATGGCTCACTTTGTTCCTATGCATAAAACTGATGATGCTTTGCATGTGGCGGATTTGTACTTCAGGGAAATCATTCGTTTGCATGGTATTCCTAGAAGTATTGTTAGTGATCGTGATACAAGGTTCCTTAGTCACTTTTGGAGGAGCTTATGGAAGATGGTGGGAACTAAGTTACTCTTTAGCACAAGTCATCATCCTCAAACGGATGGTCAAACTGAGGTAACTAATAGAACTCTTGGAGCTTTGTTGCGTGGCTTGGTGAGTAAGACACAAAAGGATTGGGATATAAAGCTAGCTCACGCCGAGTTTGCTTATAATCGAGCTCATTCTTCTACTACTTCTAAGTCTCCATTTGAGGTGGTCTATGGTATCAATCCTTTCCTTCCTATTGATTTTGTGTCACTAACTAAATCCGAAATTCATGTTGATTCTAAGAAGAGGTTGGAAGCCTTTAAGAAGACTTGTGAGCAAGTGAAAGCACGAATTGAGAAGATGAATGCTCAATACAAGGAACGAGCCAACAAGCATAGAAGGCAACCGAAATTTCAGATTGGCGACTTGGTTTGGATTCATTTGAGGAAAGAACGTTTTCCAAGAAAGAGGAAGAACAAGCTTATGCCTAGAGCTGATGGTCCATTCAAAGTCATTGATGTTATTAATGAAAGTGCTTATAAGATCGAGCTTCCAAGTGATTATGGAGGTGTGAGTGCAACCTTCAATGTTGGTGATCTTAGTCCTTATTTAGATGATGAAAATTTGAGGACAAATTCTTTTGAAGAGGGGGAGAATGATACAAGTCAAGGTCAAGGTCAAGCTCCAAATGATCCGATTTGTTTAGTCCTTGAAGTGTTCGGGTTCAAGTTAAATTCAAACTCCTCATTTGTGTCATTTCTTAAATGGGACGATGATTCCATTGATGAAGCTTGAAGGTGACACCATTTCTAGAGTCTTAGTTATTTTAATTAAGCAAATAAAGGTCCGAAAATATCTTGTGATATTTCGGCCATTTTAGGCGTGTCTTAGGCGTGTGGAGTAGGCTCCTTGTGCTCCAAGGTTGCAAGTTGTCATTGAGTTGTAATATTCCTTGAGTTTCCTTATTTCTTGGTTTCCTTAAGTGTGTTAGGCGTGTGAGGAGAGTTAGGGGCTGATTTATGGTTTCCTTAAATACTCCTTTATTCTCTCCTAGAATCAAGGGATTAGGATGTAAGGAAGGAGTTAAGGGATGTTTCCTTAATTTCTTTGAGCTGATTTTCGGCCTTGTGAGTCCTTGGAGGACAAGTTTATTTTATTATAAATAATTGTTCCATGCTATTATTCAAGGCATGTGAGATTAATACAAATTCTTGTTAATTGAAATCAATTGTTTTCCTTACAATTATTTCGGCCATTAAGTCTATTTTCAGGAGTGATTATTTACTTAGTGTTTAAGCTACTTAATTCCAGGAGTGGTTTAAAAGTGAGATTAAGAGTTAATTAAAATAATCAGGAGTGTTTATTTTAATTATCATATCCGGTGACTTAAGACATAAATTTCGGACTTCATTCTTTCATCAAGTTCGATCCTTTGCTCGAGATTCTTGATTGCTCATTCACTTTGGACGTGTAATCATATCAGAAACTCAAATGCATTCAACAAAACTAATTGAATCAAATTAAAGTAAAATGAAGTCAAACAACGCTAATTGAATCAAATGAAAGTCAAATGAAGTCAAACATAGTTAATATAATCAAATGAAACTCAAATGCATTAAACAAAGCTAATTGAATCAAATGAAACTCAAATGCATTCAACAAAGCTAATTGAATCAAATGAAACTCAAATGCATTAAACAAAGCTAATTGAATCAAATGAAACTCAAATGCATTCAAACATAGCTAATTGAATCAAATGAAATTCAAATGCATTCAACAAAGCTAATTGAATCCAATGAAACTCAAATGCATTCAATAAAGCTAATTGAATCAAATGAAACTCAAATGCATTAAACAAAGCTAATTGTATCAAATGAAAGTCAAATGAAGTAAACATAGCTAATTGAATGAAATGGAACTCAAATGTATTTAACAAAGCTAATTGAAGCAAATGAAACTCAAATGCATTCAACAAAGCTAATTGAATCAAATGAAACTCAAATGCATTCAACAATGATAATTGAATCAAATACAAGTAAAATGAAGTCAAACAAAGCTAATTGAATTAAATAAAACTCAAATGAAGTCAAATAAAGCTAATTGAATCAAATGAAACTCAAATGCATTCAATAAAGCTAATTGAATTAAATAAAACTCAAATGCATTCAACAAAGCTAATTGACTCAACTGAAACTCAAATGCATTCAACAAA
Organism: Beta corolliflora; assembly: GCA_947648045.1. Taxonomy (NCBI): domain Eukaryota; kingdom Viridiplantae; phylum Streptophyta; class Magnoliopsida; order Caryophyllales; family Amaranthaceae; genus Beta; species Beta corolliflora. The sequence goes on from CANSZD010003234.1 coordinate 51,033, forward strand.
ACTAATTGAATCAAATTAAAGTAAAATAAAGTCAAACAAAGTTAATTGAATCAAATGAAAGTCAAATAAAGTCAAACATATCTAATATAATCAAATGAAACTCAAATGCATTCAACAAAGCTAATTGAATCAAATGAAACTCAAATGCATTAAACAAAGCTAATTGTATCAAATGAAAGTCAAATGAAGTAAACATAGCTAATTGAATTAAATGGAACTCAAATGCATTTAACAAAGCTAATTGAAGCAAATGAAACTCAAATGCATTCAACAATGATAATTGAATCAAATTCAAGTCAAATAAAGTCAAAGAAAACTTATTGAATCAAATGAATCTCAAATGTATTCTACAAAGCTAATAGAATCAAATTAAAGTCAAATGAAATCAAACAAAGCTAATTGAATTAAATTAATGTTAAATGAAGTCAAACCAAGCTAATTGAATCAAATGAAAGTCAAATGAAGTCAAACATAGCTAATTGAATCAAATGAAACTCAAATGCATTCATCAAAGCTAATTGAATCAAATGAAACTAAAATGCATTCAACAATGATAATTGAATCAAATACAAGTAAAATGAAGTCAAACAAAGCTAATTGAATTAAATGAAACTCAAATGAAGTCAAATAAAGCTAATTGAATCAAATGAAACTCAAATGCATTCAATAAAGCTAATTGAATTAAATAAAACTCAAATGCATTCAACAAAGCTAATTGAATCAACTGAAACTCAAATGCATTCAACAAAGCTAATTGAATCAAATGAAACTCAAATGCATTAAACAAAGCTAATTGAATCAAATGAAACTCAAATGCATTAAACAAAGCTAATTGAATCAAATGAAAGTCAAATGAAGTCAAACATAGCTAATTGAATCAAATGAAATTCAAATGCATTCAACAAAGCTAATTGAATCCAATGAAACTCAAATGCATTCAATAAAGAAAATTAAATCAAATGAAAGTCAAATGAAGTCAATCAAAGCTAATTGTATCAAATGAAAGTCAAATGAATTCAAATAAAGCTAATTGAATCAAATGAAACTCAAATGCATTCAACAAAGCTAATTGAATCAAATTAAAGTAAAATGAAGTCAAACAAAGCTAATTGAATCAAATGAAAGTCAAATGAAGTCAAACATAGCTAATATAATCAAATGAAACTCAAATGCAATCATTAAAGCAAATTGAAGCAAATGAAAGTCAAATGAAGTCAATCAAAGCTCATTGTATCAAATGAAAGTCAAATGAATTCAAATAAAGCTAATTGAATCAAATGAAACTCAAATGCATTCAACAAAGCTAATTGAATCAAATTAAAGTAAAATGAAGTCAAATAAAGCCAATTGAATCAAATGAAAGTCAAACAAAGTCAAACATAGCAAATAGAATCAAATAAAACTCAAATGCATTCAACAAAGCTAATTGAATCAAGTGAAACTCAAATGCATTAAACAAAGCTAATTGAATCAAATGAAAATCAAATGAAGTCTAACATAGCTAATTGAATCAAATGAAACTCAAATGCATTCAACAATGATAATTGAATCAAATACAAGTAAAATGAAGTCAAACAAAGCTAATTGAATTAAATAAAACTCAAATGAAGTCAAATAAAGCTAATTGAATCAAATGAAACTCAAATGCATTCAATAAAGCTAATTGAATTAAATAAAACTCAAATGCATTCAACAAAGCTAATTGAATCAACTGAAACTCAAATGCATTCAACAATGCTAATTGAATTAAATGAAACTAAAATGCATTGAACAAAACTAATTGAATCAAATTAAAGTAAAATAAAGTCAAACAAAGTTAATTGAGTCAAATGAAAGTCAAATAAAGTCAAACATAGCTAATATAATCAAATGAAACTCAAATGCATTAAACAAAGCTAATTGAATCAAATGAAACTCAAATGCATTAAACAAAGCTAATTGTATCAAATGAAAGTCAAATGAAGTAAACATAGCTAATTGAATGAAATGGAACTCAAATGCATTTAACAAAGCTAATTGAAACAAATGAAACTCAAATGCATTCAACAATGATAATTGAATCAAATTCAAGTCAAATAAAGTCAAAGAAAACTTATTGAATCAAATGAATCTCAAATGCATTCAGTAATGCTATTTGAATCAAATAAAACTCAAATGCATTAAACAAAGTTAATTGAATCAAATTAAAGTAAAATGAAGTCAAACAAAGCTAATTGAATCAAATGAAAGTCAAATGAAGTCAAACATAGCTAATAGAATCAAATGAAACTCAAATGTATTCAACAAAGCTAATTGAGTCAAATGAAACTCATATGCATTCTACAAAGCTAATAGAATCAAATTAAAGTCAAATAAAATCAAACAAAGCTAATTGAATTAAATTAAAGTTAAATGAAGTCAAACCAGGCTAATTGAATCAAATGAAAGTCAAATAAAGTCAAACATAGCTAATACAATCAAATGAAACTCAAATACATTCAACAAAGCTAATTGAATCAAATGAAACTCAAATGCATTAAACAAAGCTAATTGAATCAAATGAAAGTCAAATGAAGTCAAACATAGCTAATTAAATCAACTGGAACTCAAATGCATTCAACAAAGCTAATTGTATCAAATGAAACTCAAATGCATTCAATAAAGCTAATTGAATCAAATGAAACTCAAATGCATTCAACAAAACTAATTTAATCAAATTAAAGTAAAATGAAGTCAAACAAAGCTAATTGAATCAAATGAAAGTCAAATGAAGTCAAACATAGCTAATAAAATCAAATGAAACTCAAATGCATTCAACAAAGCTAATTGAATCAAATGAAACTCAAATGCATTAAACAAAGCTAATTGAATCAAATGAAAGTCAAGTGAAGTCAAACATAGCTAATGTAATCAAATGAAACTCAAATGCATTCAACAAAGCTAATTGAATCAAATGAAACTCAAATGCATTCAACAAAGCTAATTGAATCAAATGAAACTCAAATGCATTAAACAAAGCTAATTGAATCAAATGAAAGTCAAATGAATTCAAACATAGCTAATTAAATCAAATGAAACTCAAATGCATTCAACAAAGCTAATTGAATCAAATGAAACTCAAATGCATTCAACAATGATAATTGAATCAAATGAAACTCAAATGCATTAAACAAAGCTAATTGAATCAAATGAAAGTCAAATGAAGTCAAACATAGCTAATTAAATCAAATGGAACTCAAATGCATTCAACAAAGCTAATTGTATCAAATGAAAGTCAAATGAATTCAAATATAGCTAATTGAATCAAATGAAACTCAAATGCATTCAACAAAGCTAATTGAATCAAATTAAAGTAAAATAAAGTCAAACAAAGCTAATTGAATCAAATGAAAGTCAAATGAAGTCAAACATAGCTAATAGAATTAAATGAAACTCAAATGCATTCAACAAAGCTAATTGAATCAAATTAATGTAAAATGAAGTCAAACAAAGCTAATTGAATCAAATGAAAGTCAAATGAAGTCAAACATAGCTAATAGAATCAAATGAAACTCAAATGCATTCAACAAAGCTAATTGAATCAAATGAAACTCAAATGCATTCAACAAAGCTAATTGAATCAAATGAAACTCAAATGCATTAAACAAAGCTAATTGAATCAAATGAAAGTCAAATGAAGTCAATCAAAGCTAATTGTATCAAATGAAAGTCAAATGAATTCAAATAAAGCTAATTGAATCAAATGAAAATGCATTCAACAAAGCTAATTGAATCAAATTTAAGTAAAATGAAGTCAAACAAAGCTAATTGAATCAAATGAAATCAAACAAAGCTAATTGTTTCAAATGAAAGTCAAATGAAGTCCAATTAAGATAATTGAATTAAGTAAACTCAAATGCATTCAACAAAGGTAATTGAATCAAATGAAACTCAAATGCATTAAACAAAGCTAATTGAATCAAATGAAAATCAAATGAAGTCAAACATAGCTAATTGAATCAAATGAAACTCAATTGCATTCAACAAAGCTAATTGAATACAATGAAACTCAAATGCAATCATTAAAGCAAATTGAAGCAAATGAAAGTCAAATGAAGTCAATCAAAGCTCATTGTATCAAATGAAAGTCAAATGAATTCAAATAAAGCTAATTGAATCAAATGAAACTCAAATGCATTCAACAAAGCTAATTGAATCAAATTAAAGTAAAATGAAGTCAAATAAAGCCAATTGAATCAAATGAAAGTCAAACAAAGTCAAACATAGCAAATAGAATCAAATAAAACTCAAATGCATTCAACAAAGCTAATTGAATCAAGTGAAACTCAAATGCATTAAACAAAGCTAATTGAATCAAATGAAAATCAAATGAAGTCTAACATAGCTAATTGAATCAAATGAAACTCAAATGCATTCAACAATGATAATTGAATCAAATACAAGTAAAATGAAGTCAAACAAAGCTAATTGAATTAAATAAAACTCAAATGAAGTCAAATAAAGCTAATTGAATCAAATGAAACTCAAATGCATTCAATAAAGCTAATTGAATTAAATAAAACTCAAATGCATTCAACAAAGCTAATTGAATCAACTGAAACTCAAATGCATTCAACAATGCTAATTGAATTAAATGAAACTAAAATGCATTGAACAAAACTAATTGAATCAAATTAAAGTAAAATAAAGTCAAACAAAGTTAATTGAGTCAAATGAAAGTCAAATAAAGTCAAACATAGCTAATATAATCAAATGAAACTCAAATGCATTAAACAAAGCTAATTGAATCAAATGAAACTCAAATGCATTAAACAAAGCTAATTGTATCAAATGAAAGTCAAATGAAGTAAACATAGCTAATTGAATGAAATGGAACTCAAATGCATTTAACAAAGCTAATTGAAACAAATGAAACTCAAATGCATTCAACAATGATAATTGAATCAAATTCAAGTCAAATAAAGTCAAAGAAAACTTATTGAATCAAATGAATCTCAAATGCATTCAGTAATGCTATTTGAATCAAATAAAACTCAAATGCATTAAACAAAGTTAATTGAATCAAATTAAAGTAAAATGAAGTCAAACAAAGCTAATTGAATCAAATGAAAGTCAAATGAAGTCAAACATAGCTAATAGAATCAAATGAAACTCAAATGTATTCAACAAAGCTAATTGAGTCAAATGAAACTCATATGCATTCTACAAAGCTAATAGAATCAAATTAAAGTCAAATAAAATCAAACAAAGCTAATTGAATTAAATTAAAGTTAAATGAAGTCAAACCAGGCTAATTGAATCAAATGAAAGTCAAATAAAGTCAAACATAGCTAATACAATCAAATGAAACTCAAATACATTCAACAAAGCTAATTGAATCAAATGAAACTCAAATGCATTAAACAAAGCTAATTGAATCAAATGAAAGTCAAATGAAGTCAAACATAGCTAATTAAATCAACTGGAACTCAAATGCATTCAACAAAGCTAATTGTATCAAATGACACTCAAATGCATTCAATAAAGCTAATTGAATCAAATGAAACTCAAATGCATTCAACAAAACTAATTTAATCAAATTAAAGTAAAATGAAGTCAAACAAAGCTAATTGAATCAAATGAAAGTCAAATGAAGTCAAACATAGCTAATAAAATCAAATGAAACTCAAATGCATTCAACAAAGCTAATTGAATCAAATGAAACTCAAATGCATTCAACAAAGCTAATTGAATCAAATGAAACTCAAATGCATTAAACAAAGCTAATTGAATCAAATGAAAGTCAAATGAAGTCAAACATAGCTAATAGAATCAAATGAAACTCAAATGCATTTAACAAAGCTAATTGAATCAAATGAAACTCAAATGCATTAAACAAAGCTAATTGAATCAAATGAAAGTCAAATGAAGTCAAACATAGCTAATTGAATCAAATGAAATTCAAATGCATTCAACAAAGCTAATTGAATCCAATGAAACTCAAATGCATTCAATAAAGAAAATTGAATCAAATGAAAGTCAAATGAAGTCAATCAAAGCTAATTGTATCAAATGAAAGTCAAATGAATTCAAATAAAGCTAATTGAATCAAATGAAACTCAAATGCATTCAACAAAGCTAATTGAATCAAATTAAAGTAAAAGGAAGTCAAACAAAGCTAATTGAATCAAATGAAAGTCAAATGAAGTCAAACATAGCTAATATAATCAAATGAAACTCAAATGCATTTAACAAAGCTAATTGAATCAAATGAAACTCAAATGCATTCAACAAAGCTAATTGAATCAAATGAAACTCAAATGCATTAAACAAAGCTAATTGAATCAAATGAAAGTCAAATGAAGTCAAACATAGCTAATAGAATCAAATGACACTCAAATGCATTCAACAAAGCTAATTGAATCAAATGAAACTCAAATGCATTCAACAAAGCTAATTGAATCAAATGAAACTCAAATGCATTAAACAAAGCTAATTGAATCAAATGAAAGTCAAATGAAGTCAATCAAAGCTAATTGTATCAAATGAAAGTCAAATGAATTCAAATAAAGCTAATTGAATCAAATGAAAATGCATTCAACAAAGCTAATTGAATCAAATTTAAGTAAAATGAAGTCAAACAAAGCTAATTGAATCAAATGAAATCAAACAAAGCTAATTGTTTCAAATGAAAGTCAAATGAAGTCCAATTAAGATAATTGAATTAAATAAACTCAAATGCATTCAACAAAGCTAATTGAATCAAATGAAACTCAAATGCATTAAACAAAGCTAATTGAATCAAATGAAAATCAAATGAAGTCAAACATAGCTAATTGAATCAAATGAAACTCAATTGCATTCAACAAAGCTAATTGAATCCAATGAAACTCAAATGCAATCATTAAAGCAAATTGAAGCAAATGAAAGTCAAATCAAGTCAATCAAAGCTAATTGTATCAAATGAAAGTCAAATGAATTCAAATAAAGCTAATTGAATCAAATGAAACTCAAATGCATTCAACAAAGCTAATTGAATCAAATTAAAGTAAAATGAAGTCAAATAAAGCTAATTGAATCAAATGAAAGTCAAACAAAGTCAAACATAGCAAATAGAATCAAATAAAACTCAAATGCATTCAACAAAGCTAATTGAATCAAGTGAAACTCAAATGCATTAAACAAAGCTAATTGAATCAAATGAAAGTCAAATGAAGTCTAACATAGCTAATTGAATCAAATGAAACTCAAATGCATTCAACAAAGCTAATTGAATCAAATGAAACTCAAATGCATTCAACAATGATAATTGAATCAAATACAAGTAAAATGAAGTCAAACAAAGCTAATTGAATTAAATAAAACTCAAATGAAGTCAAATAAAGCTAATTGAATCAATTGAAATTCAAATGCATTCAACAAAGCTAATTGAATCCAATGAAACTCAAATGCATTCAATAAAGAAAATTGAATCAAATGAAAGTCAAATGAAGTCAATCAAAGCTAATTGTATCAAATGAAAGTCAAATGAATTCAAATAAAGCTAATTGAATCAAATGAAACTCAAATGCATTCAACAAAGCTAATTGAATCAAATTAAAGTAAAATGAAGTCAAACAAAGCTAATTGAATCAAATGAAAGTCAAATGAAGTCAAACATAGCTAATATAATCAAATGAAACTCAAATGCATTCAACAAAGCTAATTGAATCAAATGAAACTCAAATGCATTCAACAAAGCTAATTGAATCAAATGAAACTCAAATGCATTAAACAAAGCTAATTGAATCAAATGAAAGTCAAATGAATTCAAACATAGCTAATTGAATCAAATGAAACTCAAATGCATTCAACAAAGCTAATTGAATCCAATGAAACTCAAATGCATTCAATAAAGCTAATTGAATCAAATGAAACTCAAATGCATTAAACAAAGCTAATTGTATCAAATGAAAGTCAAATGAAGTCAAACATAGCTAATCGAATGAAATGGAAATCAAATGCATTTAACAAAGCTAATTAAAGCAAATGAAACTCAAATGCATTCAACAATGATAATTGAATCAAATTCAATTCAAATGAAGTCAAAGAAAACTTATTGAATCAAATGAAACTCAAATGCATTCAGTAATGCTATTTGAATCAAATAAAATTCAAATGCATTGAACAAAGTTAATTGAATCAAATTAAAGTAAAATGAAGTCAAACAAAGCTAATTGAATCAAATGAAAGTCAAATGAAGTCAAACATAGCTAATAGAATCAAATGAAACTCAAATGTATTCAACAAACCTAATTGAGTCAAATGAAACTCATATACATTCTACAAAGCTAATAGAATCAAATTAAAGTCAAATGAAATCAAACAAAGCTAATTGAATCAAATTAAAGTTAAATAAAGTCAAACCAAAGCTAATTGAATCAAATGAAAGTCAAATAAAGTCAAACGTAGCTAATAGAATCAAATGAAACTCAAATGCATTCAACAAAGCTAATTGAATCAAATGAAACTCAAATGCATTAAACAAAGCTAATTGAATCAAATGAAAGTCAAATGAAGTCAAACATAGCTAATTAAAACAAATGGAACTCAAATGAATTCAACAAAGCTAATTGAATCAAATGAAACTCAAATGCATTCAATAAAGCTAATTAAATCAAATGAAAGTCAAATGAAGTCAATCAAAGCTAATTGTATCAAATGAAAGTCAAATGAATTCAAATAAAGCTAATTGAATCAAATGAAACTCAAATGCATTCAACAAAGCTAATTGAATCAAATTAAAGTAAAATAAAGTCAAACAAAGCTAATTGAATCAAATCAAAGTCAAATGAAGTCAAACATAGCTAATAGAATCAAATCAAACTCAAATGCATTCAACAAAGCTAATTGAATCAAATTAAAGTTAAATGAAGTCAAACAAAGCTAATTGAATCAAATGAAAGTCAAATGAAGTCAAACATAGCTAATTGAATCAAATGAAACTCAAATGCAATCAACAAAGCTAATTGAATCAAATGAAACTCAAAATTCATTAAACAAAGCTAATTGAATCAACTGAAAGTCAAATGAAGTCAAACATAGCTAATTGAATCAAATGAAATTCAAATGCATTCAACAAAGCTAATTAAATCCAATGAAACTCAAATGCATTCAATAAAGCAAATTGAATCAAATGAAAGTCAAATGAAGTCAATCAAAGCTAATTGTATCAAATGAAAGTCAAATGAATTCAAATAAAGCTAATTGAATCAAATGAAACTCAAATGCATTCAACAAAGCTAATTGAATCAAATTAAAGTAAAATGAAGTCAAATAACGCTAATTGAATCAAATGAAAGTCAAACAAAGTCAAACATAGCAAATAGAATCAAATAAAACTCAAATGCATTCAACAAAGCTAATTGAATCAAGTGAAACTCAAATGCATTAAACAAAGCTAATTGACTCAAATGAAAGCTAAATGAAGTCAAACATACCTAATTAAATCAAATGGAGCTCAAATGCATTCAACAAAGCTAATTGAATCAAATGAAAGTCAAATGAAGTCAAACATAGCTAATTGAATCAAGTGAAACTCAAATGCATTAAACAAAGCTAATTGAATCAAATGAAAGTCAAATGAAGTCAAACATAGCTAATTGAATCAAATGAAACTCAAATGCATTCAACAAAGCTAATTGAATCAAATGAAACTCAAATGCATTCAACAAATGATAATTGAATCAAATACAAGTAAAATGAAGTCAAACAAAGTAAATTGAATTAAATGAAACTCAAATGAAGTCAAAGAAAACTTATTGAATCAAATGAAACTCAAATGCATTCAATAAAGCTAATTGAATCAAATAAAACTCAAATGCATTCAACAAAGCTAATTGAATCAACTGAAACTCAAATGCATTCAACAAAGCTAATTGAATCAAATGAAACTCAAATGCATTCAACAAAACTAATTGAATCAAATTAAAGTCAAATGAAGTCAAACAAAGCTCATTGAATCAAATGAAAGTCAAATGAAGTCGAAACATAGCTAATATAATCAAATGAAACTCATATGCATTCTACAAAGCTAATTGAATGAAATGAAACTCAAATGCATTCAACAAAGCTAATTGAATCAAATGAAACTCAAGTGAAGTCAAACATAGCTAATTGAATCAAATGAAACTCAAATGCATTCAACAAAGCTAATTGAATCAAATGAAACTCAAATGCATTCAACAAAGCTAATCTGATCAAATGAAACTCAAATGAAGTCATTCAAAGCTAATTGAATCAAATAAAAGTCAAATGAATTCAAATAAAGCTAATTGAATCAAATGAAACTCAAATGCATTCAACAAAGCTAATTGAATCAAATTTAAGTAAAATGAAGTCAAATAAAGCTAATTGAATCAAATGAAACTCAAACGAACTCAAACATAGCTAATTGAATCAAATAAAACTCAAATGCATTCAACAAAGCTAATTGAATCAAATGAAACTCAAATGCATTAAACACAAAGCTAATTGACTCAAATGAAAGTCAAATGAAGTCAAACAAAGCTAATTGAATCAAATGAAACTCAAATGCATTCAACAAAGCTAATTGAATCAAATGAAACTCAAATGCATTCAACAAAGCTAATTGAATCAAATGAAACTCAAATGAAATCAAAAAAAGCTAATTGAATCAAATTAAAGTCAAATGAAGTCAAACCAAAGCTAATTGAATCAAATGAAAGTCAAATGAAGTCAAACAAAGCTAATTGAATCAAATGAAACTCAAATGCATTCAACAAAGCTAATTGAATCAAATGAAACTTAAATGCATTCAACAAAGCTAATTGAATCAAATAAAAGTAAAATGAAGTCAAACAAAACTAATTGAATCAAATGAAACTCAAATGCATTCAAATAAAGCTAATTGAATCAAATGAAACTCAAATGCATTCAACAAAGCTAATTGAATCAAATAAAACTCAAATGCATTCAACAAAGCTAATTGAATCAAATGAAACTCAAATGCATTCAACAAAGCTAATTGAATCAAATGAAACTCAAATGCATTCAACAAAACTAATTGAATCAAATTAAAGTAAAATGAAGTCAAACAAAGCTAATTGAATCAAATGAAAGTCAAATGAAGTCAAACAAAGCTAATTGTAATCAAATGAAACTCAAATGCATTCAACAAAGCTAATTGAATCAAATGAAACTCAAATGCATTCAACAAAGCTAATTGAATCAAATGAAACTCAAATGCATTAAACAAAGCTAATTGAATCAAATGAAAGTCAAATGAATTCAAACAAAGCTAATTGAATCAAATGAAACTCAAATGCATTCAACAAAGCTAATTGAATCAAATGAAACTCAAATGCATTCAACAAAGCTAATTGAATCAAATGAAACTCAAATGCATTCAACAAAGCTAATTGAATCAAATGAAAGTCAAATGAAGTCAAACAAAGCTAATTGAATCAAATGAAACTCAAATGCATTCAACAAAGCTAATTGAATCAAATGAAACTCAAATGCATTCAAATAAAGCTAATTGAATCAAATGAAACTCAAATGCATTCAACAAAGCTAATTGAATCAAATTAAAGTCAAATAAAGTCAAACAAAGCTAATTGAATCAAATGAAACTCAAATGCATTCAACAAAGCTAATTGAATCAAATGAAACTCAAATGCATTCAACAAAGCTAATTGAATCAAATTAAAGTCAAATGAAGTCAAACAAAGCTAATTGAATCAAATGAAACTCAAATGCATTCAACAAAGCTAATTGAATCAAATGAAACTCAAATGCATTCAACAAAGCTAATTGAATCAAATGAAACTCAAATGCATTCAACAAAGCTAATTGAATCAAATGAAAGTCAAATGAAGTCAAACAAAACTAATTGAATCAAATGAAACTCAAATGCATTCAACAAAGCTAATTGAATCAAATGAAACTCAAATGCATTCAACAAAGCTAATTGAATCAAATGAAACTCAAATGCATTCAACAAAGCTAATTGAATCAAATGAAAGTCAAATGAATTCAAACAAAGCTAATTGAATCAAATGAAACTCAAATGCATTCAAACAAAGCTAATTGAATCAAATGAAACTCAAATGCATTCAAACAAAGCTAATTGAATCAAATGAAATCAAATTTAACAAAGCTAATTGAATCAAATGAAACTCAAATGCAGTTCAATAAAGCTAATTGAATCAAATGAAACTCAAATGCATTCAACAAAGCTAATTGAATCAAATAAAACTCAAATGCATTAAACAAAGCTAATTGAATCAAATGAAACTCAAATGCATTCAACAAAGCTAATTGAATCAAATGAAACTCAAATGCATTCAACAAAGCTAATTGAATCAAATGAAACTCAAATGCATTCAACAAAGCTAATTGAATCAAATGAAAGTCAAATGACGTCAAACAAAACTTATTGAATCAAATGAAACTCAAATGCATTCTAACAAAGCTAATTGAATCAAATGAAACTCAAATGCATTCAACAAAGCTAATTGAATCAAATGAAACTCAAATGCATTCAACAAAGCTAATTGAATCAAATGAAAGTCAAATGAAGTCAAACAAAGCTAATTGAATCAAATGAAAGTCAAATGAATTCAAACAAAGCTAATTGAATCAAATGAAACTCAAATGCATTCAACAAAGCTAATTGAATCAAATGAAACTCAAATGCAATCAACAAAGCTAATTGAATCAAATGAAACTCAAATGCATTCAACAAAGCTAATTGAATCAAATGAAACTCAAATGCATTCAACAAAGCTAATTGAATCAAATTCAAGTAAAATGAAGTCAAACAAAGCTAATTGAATTAAATAAAACTCAAATGAAGTCAAATAAAGCTAATTGAATCAAATGAAACTCAAATGCATTCAACAAAGCTAATTGAATCAAGTGATACAAGTCAAGGTCAAGGTCAAGCTCCAAATGATCCGATTTGTTTAGTCCTTGAAGTGTTCGGGTTCAAGTTAAATTCAAACTCCTCATTTGTGTCATTTCTTAAATGGGACGATGATTCCATTGATGAAGCTTGAAGGTGACACCATTTCTAGAGTCTTAGTTATTTTAATTAAGCAAATAAAGGTCCGAAAATATCTTGTGATATTTCGGCCATTTTAGGCGTGTCTTAGGCGTGTGGAGTAGGCTCCTTGTGCTCCAAGGTTGCAAGTTGTCATTGAGTTGTAATGTTCCTTGAGTTTCCTTATTTCTTGGTTTCCTTAAGTGTGTTAGGCGTGTGAGGAGAGTTAGGGGCTGATTTATGGTTTCCTTAAATACTCCTTTATTCTCTCCTAGAATCAAGGGATTAGGATGTAAGGAGTTAAGGGATGTTTCCTTAATTTCTTTGAGCCGATTTTCGGCCTTGTGAGTCCTTGGAGGACAAGTTTATTTTATTATAAATAATTGTTCCATGCTATCATTCAAGGCATGTGAGATTAATACAAATTCTTGTTATTTGAAATCAATTGTTTTCCTTACAATTACTTTCGGCCATTAAGTCTATTTTCGGGAGTGATTATTTACTTAGTGTTTAATCTACTTAATTCCGGGGAGTGGTTTAAAGTGAGATTAAGAGTTAATTAAAATAATCGGGAGTGTTTATTTTAATTATCATATCCGGTGACTTAAGACATAAATTTTCGGACTTCATTCTTTCATCAAGTTCGATCCTTTGCTCGAGATTCTTGATTGCTCATTCACTTTGGACGTGTAATCATATCGGTTGGTATCGATTTTTCCGGGAGGGTGAGGATAGAAGGGATTCTCCTTTCATTGGTAAGTGCTTCTACTTTGTTCGATCCTTTGTTGGGGTTTTGTGTGGTTGTGGCTTGCTATTTGAGTTATAATGTCCGAATTTGCGGAAATAAAAGCTCTTATTGAGAAAATTCATAACACTCAATTAGAGGAAAAGGAGAAAACGGCAAGATTAACAGTAGCTCATAATATTCTTGCGGGTAAAGTGAACAATAAAAACGACCCTAATCACATTGACTATGAATCGATGTTGAGGAGGTTAAAATTGTTAAACCGACTTATGATAATAATAGGGGATTAAACTAGATGATTTTACCGGTGATTCTAGTCCCGAGGATTTACTTGAATGGATTCGTCAACTTGAGAAAATTTGTGATTATAAGGGATTTGATGATGAGAAACGTTTTAAAATTGCCACCATTAGACTAACTAAGTATCTTTGGAATTTGGTTAGAGAGTCTAAAGGCAAAAAGGGCGAGACTTGGGAAACCTAAGCTTAAAAGTTGGACTAAGCTTAAAAGGAAATTGCATGAGAAGTTTGTTCCAAGTGATTTTATTCAAAGGCAATATATGAGAAAGAATTCTTTGACTCAAGATGTGTCAAGCGTGCATGATTATATGGTTGAATTTGACAAGTTATGTTTGATTTGTGATGTTGATGAAGTCGAACAAGAAAAAATTGCTAGGTTTGTTAATGGACTTAATAAATCTATTGCTAGAAAGGTTGATGTGTCGAATTATAGCACTTTTGATGATGTGTGTCGATTGGCTTTAAAATTTGAAAGGCATGAATTGGATGAAAAGAAATCATATGGGGGAAATTCGGCCATAATAAACCCAATTCTTCTTCTTCTTTCATCCCTTCTTCTTCTAATTCTTCTAAACCCTTTGAAAAGAAAGATAATCCTTCTAAAGGGGAACCAAAGGGAGAACGACCTAAGTTGGTGATTTCTAAGGAAAAGTGGGAAGAAACCCGAAAGTGTTTTAAGTGTCAAGGAAGGGGTCATATTGCTAGTAGTTGTCCATCTAGAAAAACCCTAACTTTGAGACAATACATGACCATAGAAGAGGAGGAGAGAACTTATGACTATGTGTATGAAGAGGAGGAATGTGAAAGTGTTGATAATGAGATTGCATATGCCGAAGATGAGTCTAGGATGCTTGGGGTTATTAGGAGAACTTTGCATGTTGATCATTCTCCTAACCATGATCAAAGAGAAAACTTGTTTCATACTAGATGTCGAATTGGTGAGTTTACATGTAATGTGATTATTGACAAGTGGTTCATGTACGAATGTGGTTGCTTCTAATGTGGTTTCTAAGTTGAATTTGATTGTTAGAGACCATCCACATCCTTATAAGTTGAGTTGGTTGGATGACAAAACTGGTTTGTTGGTGAAAAAGCAAGCACTTGTTTCGTTTTCTATTGGGGGTTACAAGGATGAATTGTGGGGTGATGTTCTACCTATGAGTGCTTGTCATCTTCTTCTTGGTAGACCTTGGCAATATGATCGAAAAGTTGTTCATGAAGGCGAAACCAATGTGTACACGGTTTTGATGGGTTCTAAAAAGATTCGGTTGGTTCCTTTGTCTCCTAGTTCCATGGCACCCAAGAAGGTGGTTGAAACGAAACAAAACTTGTTTCTTTCGGCCAAAGAATTCGAGAAAGAGGTAGAATTGGAAGGACATTGTTATGCTTTATGTGTTAAACTTGCTTTGACTAATGATGTTTCTTCTAGTAATTCGAAACTTGCAGCTCTATTGGACGAATTTTGTGATGTTTTTCCGGAGGAATTGCCTCAAGGATTACCACCATTGAGAGGCATAGAGCATGCCATTGATCTTGTACCAGGCGCACCTTTGCCAAATAAGCCGGCATATAGATGTGATCCCGTAGCTTCTAAGGAGCTACAAAAGCAAATTGAAGAGTTGATTGACCGAGGCTATGTAAGAGAAAGCATGAGTCCATGTGCCGTTCCCGCTTTGCTTGTTCCTAAGAAAGATGGTACTTGGAGGATGTGTATTGATAGTAGAGCCGTCAACAACATAACAATCAAGTATCGTTTTCCTATGCCTAGATTAGAGGACATGCTTGATGAACTACATGGAGCTTCGATTTTTTCGAAGATTGATTTGAGGAGTGGTTATCATCAAATGAGAATTCGGGAAGGAGATGAATGGAAAACCGCTTTCAAGACCAAACAAGGTCTATATGAGTGGATGGTGATGCCCTTTGGTCTTTGCAATGCTCCTAGTTCTTTTATGAGGCTTATGAACGAGGTACTACGTCCCTTTCTTAACAAGTTTATTGTTGTCTATCTAGATGATATTCTTGTATATAGTACTAGTGTTGAGTCTCATTTACTTCACTTGAGAGCTTTATTTGAAAAATTAAGAGAGCAAAAGTTGTATGGAAAAATGGAAAAGTGTGATTTTCTTGTTCCTAGTATTGCTTTTCTTGGTTACATTGTGTCTAGGGATGGAGTTCATGTGGATCCGGAAAAAGTCAAGGCCATGTCATCATGGTTGGCGCCTACAAGTGCTCATGAATGCCGAAGCTTTCATGGTCTAGCTTCCTTTTATAGAAGATTCATCCGAAATTTCTCAACCATCATGGCACCAATCACGGATTTGATGAAGAAAGGGGAGTTTTCATGGAACTCTCATGCTCAAAAGGCGTTTGATGAAGTCAAGGAGTTACTTTGCAACGCTCCTATCCTTGCCTTGCCGGATTTCAACAAGTTGTTCGAAGTTGAGTGTGATGCTAGTGGACTTGGAGTTGGGGCGGTTTTGCTTCAAGAAAGGAGGCCCATTGCCTACTTTAGTGAAAAGTTGAGTGGCGCCAAACTCAATTACTCCAATTATGATCGTGAATTCTATGCAATTGTTGAGCCTTGGATCATTGGTCTCATTACTTGAGGCCCAAACCTTTCATTCTTCATTCGGATCATGAAGCACTCAAATACATCCATGGACAAAGAAAAGCTCAACCATAGGCATGCTAAGTGGGTTGAATTCCTACAAGCCTTCACATTTTCGTCCAAGTACAAGGAAGGTAAGAGTAACATTGTTGCGGATGCCCTTTCTAGGCGTTCCTATCTTTTGGCCATGGTTGATGCAAGGGTGTTGGGGTTTGAGCACTTAAAGGATTTGTATGAGAATGATGATGATTTCCGTGAGTTCTTTAGGAGTCCTAGTGGTTTGTTTGTGGTACAAGAGGGATTTTTGTTTAAGGGAAACAAGCTATGCATCCCTAAGAGTGGCGTGAGGGAGTTGCTTGTGAGAGAAGTTCATAGTGGAGGGGTGGCTGGTCATTTCGGTGTTCAAAAGACATTAGACACTTTGAATGAGAGTTTTTATTGGCCTAACATGATGAGGGATGTTCATATGGTGGTTAGTAAGTGTGCTACTTGTCAAAGGTCGAAGAGTACCTTCCATAAAGGCCTTTATACTCCATTACCCGTACCTGATGCACCTTGGGATAGTGTGAGTATGGATTTCATTGTTGGATTACCAAGAACTCAAAGGGGGAAGGACGCCATTATGGTGGTGGTGGATCGTTTTTCGAAAATGGCTCACTTTGTTCCTATGCATAAAACTGATGATGCTTTGCATGTGGCGGATTTGTACTTCAGGGAAATCATTCGTTTGCATGGTATTCCTAGAAGTATTGTTAGTGATCGTGATACAAAGTTCCTTAGTCACTTTTGGAGGAGCTTATGGAAGATGGTGGGAACTAAGTTACTCTTTAGCACAAGTCATCATCCTCAAACGGATGGTCAAACTGAGGTAACTAATAGAACTCTTGGAGCTTTGTTGCGTGGCTTGGTGAGTAAGACACAAAAGGATTGGGATATAAAGCTAGCTCACGCCGAGTTTGCTTATAATCGAGCTCATTCTTCTACTACTTCTAAGTCTCCATTTGAGGTGGTCTATGGTATCAATCCTTTCCTTCCTATTGATTTTGTGTCACTAACTAAATCCGAAATTCATGTTGATTCTAAGAAGAGGTTGGAAGCCTTTAAGAAGACTTGTGAGCAAGTGAAAGCACGAATTGAGAAGATGAATGCTCAATACAAGGAACGAGCCAACAAGCATAGAAGGCAACCGAAATTTCAGATTGGCGACTTGGTTTGGATTCATTTGAGGAAAGAACGTTTTCCAAGAAAGAGGAAGAACAAGCTTATGCCTAGAGGCGATGGTCCATTCAAAGTCATTGATGTTATTAATGAAAGTGCTTATAAGATCGAGCTTCCAAGTGATTATGGAGGTGTGAGTGCAACCTTCAATGTTGGTGATCTTAGTCCTTATTTAGATGATGAAAATTTGAGGACAAATTCTTTTGAAGAGGGGGAGAATGATACAAGTCAAGGTCAAGGTCAAGCTCCAAATGATCCGATTTGTTTAGTCCTTGAAGTGTTCGGGTTCAAGTTAAATTCAAACTCCTCATTTGTGTCATTTCTTAAATGGGACGATGATTCCATTGATGAAGCTTGAAGGTGACACCATTTCTAGAGTCTTAGTTATTTTAATTAAGCAAATAAAGGTCCGAAAATATCTTGTGATATTTCGGCCATTTTAGGCGTGTCTTAGGCGTGTGGAGTAGGCTCCTTGTGCTCCAAGGTTGCAAGTTGTCATTGAGTTGTAATGTTCCTTGAGTTTCCTTATTTCTTGGTTTCCTTAAGTGTGTTAGGCGTGTGAGGAGAGTTAGGGGCTGATTTATGGTTTCCTTAAATACTCCTTTATTCTCTCCTAGAATCAAGGGATTAGGATGTAAGGAGTTAAGGGATGTTTCCTTAATTTCTTTGAGCTGATTTTCGGCCTTGTGAGTCCTTGGAGGACAAGTTTATTTTATTATAAATAATTGTTCCATGCTATCATTCAAGGCATGTGAGATTAACCTACAAACTCTTGTTATTTGAAATCAATTGTTTTCCTTACAATTATTTCGGCCATTAAGTCTATTTTCGGGAGTGATTATTTACTTAGTGTTTAATCTACTTTATTCCGGGAGTGGTTTAAAGTGAGATTAAGAGTTAATTAAAATAATCGGGAGTGTTTATTTTAATTATCATATCCGGTGACTTAGGACATAAATTTCGGACTTCATTCTTTCATCAAGTTCGATCCTTTGCTCGAGATTCTTGATTGCTCATTCACTTTGGACGTGTAATCATATCGAAACTCAAATTACAAAGCTAATTGAATCAAATGAAACTCGAATGCATTCAACAAAGCTAATTGAATCAAATGAAACTCAAATGCATTCAACAAAGCTAATTGAATCAAATAAAAGTCAAATGAAGTCAAACAAAGCTAATTGAATCAAATGAAACTCAAATGCATTCAACAAAGCTAATTGAATCAAATGAAACTCAAATGCATTAAACAAAGCTAATTGAATCAAATGAAACTCAAATGCATTCAACAAAGCTAATTGAATCAAATTAAAGTCAAATGACGTCAAACAAAACTTATTGAATCAAATGAAACTCAAATGCATTTAACAAAGCTAATTGAATCAAATGAAACTCAAATGCATTCAACAAAGCTAATTGAATCAAATATAAATAAAAATTGAATCAAATGAAACTCAAATGCATTCAACAAAGCTAATTGAATCAAATTAAACTCAAATGCATTAAACAAAGCTAATTGAATCAAATGAAAGTCAAAGGAATTCAAACAAAGCTAATTGAATCAAATGAAACTCAAATGCATTAAAGAAAGCTAATTGAATCAAATGAAACTCAAATGCATTCAACAAAGCTAATTGAATCAAATGAAACTCAAATGCATTCAACAAAGCTAATTGAATCAAATGAAAGTCAAATGCATTCAAACAAAGCTAATTGAATCAAATTAAAGTCAAATGAAGTCAAACAAAGCTAATTGAATCAAATGAAAGTCAAATGAAGTCAAACAAAGCTAATTGAATCAAATGAAACTCAAATGCATTCAACAAAGCTAATTGAATCAAATGAAACTCAAATGCATTCAACAAAGCTAATTGAATCAAATGAAACTCGAATGCATTCAACAAAGCTAATTGAATCAAATGAAACTCAAATGCATTCAACAAAGCTAATTGAATCAAATGAAACTCAAATGCATTCAACAAAGCTAATTTAATCAAATAAAACTCAAATGCATTCAACAAAGCTAATTGAATCAAATAAAAGTCAAATGAAGTCAAACAAAGCTAATTGAATCAAATGAAACTCAAATGCATTCAACAAAGCTAATTGAATCAAATGAAACTCAAATGCATTCAACAAAGCTAATTGAATCAAATGAAACTCAAATGCATTCAACAAAGCTAATTGAATCAAATTAAACTCAAATGAAATTAAACAAAGCTAATTGAATCAAATGAAACTCAAATGCATTCAACAAAGCTAATTGAATCAAATGAAACTCAAATGCATTCAACAAAGCTAATTGAATCAAATGAAACTCAAATGCATTCAACAAAGCTAATTGAATCAAATTCAAGTAAAATGAAGTCAAACAAAGCTAATTGAATTAAATGAAACTCAAATGAAGTCAAATAAAGCTAATTGAATCAAATGAAACTCAAATGCATTCAACAAAGCTAATTGAATCAAATGAAACTCAAATGCATTCAACAAAGCTAATTGAATCAAATGAAACTCAAATGCATTCAACAAAGCTAATTGAATCAAATGAAACTCAAATGCATTCAACAAAGCTAATTGAATCAAATGAAACTCAAATGAATTCAAACAAAGCTAATTGAATCAAATGAAACTCAAATGCATTCAACAAAGCTAATTGAATCAAATGAAACTCAAATGCATTCAACAAAGCTAATTGAATCAAATGAAACTCAAATACATTCAACAAAGCTAATTGAATCAAATGAAACTCAAATGCATTCAACAAAGCTAATTGAATCAAATGAAACTCAAATGCATTCAACAAAGCTAATTGAATCAAATGAAACTCAAATGCATTCAACAAAGCTAATTGAATCAAATGAAACTCAAATGCATTAAACAAAGCTAATTGAATCAAATGAAAGTCAAATGAAGTCAAACAAAGCTAATTGAATCAAATGAAACTCAAATGCATTCAACAAAGCTAATTGAATCAAATGAAACTCAAATGCATTCAACAAAGCTAATTGAATCAAATAAAAGTCAAATGAAGTCAAACAAAACTTATTGAATCAAATGAAACTCAAATGCATTCAACAAAGCTAATTGAATCAAATGAAACTCAAATGCATTCAACAAAGCTAATTGAATCAAATGAAACTCAAATGCATTCAACAAAGCTAATTGAATCAAATTAAAGTCAAATGAAGTCAAACAAAGCTAATTGAATCAAATGAAACTCAAATGCATTCAACAAAGCTAATTGAATCAAATGAAACTCAAATGCATTCAACAAAGCTAATTGAATAAAATGAAACTCAAATGCAATCAAACAAAGCTAATTGAATCAAATTAAAGTCAAATGAAGTCAAACAAAGCTAATTGAATCAAATGAAACTCAAATGCATTCAACAAAGCTAATTGAATCAAATGAAACTCAAATGCATTCAACAAAGCTAATTGAATCAAATGAAACTCAAATGCATTAAACAAAGCTAATTGAATCAAATGAAAGTCAAATGAAGTCAAACAAAGCTAATTGAATCAAATGGAAACTCAAATGCATTCAACAAAGCTAATTGAATCAAATGAAACTCAAATGCATTCAACAAAGCTAATTGAATCAAATGAAAGTCAAATGAAGTCAAACAAAGCTAATTGAATCAAATGAAAGTCAAATGAATTCAAACAAAGCTAATTGAATCAAATGAAACTCAAATGCATTCAACAAAGCTAATTGAATCAAATGAAACTCAAATGCATTCAACAAAGCTAATTGAATCAAATGAAACTCAAATGCATTCAACAAAGCTAATTGAATCAAATGAAACTCAAATGCATTCAACAAAGCTAATTGAATCAAATTAAACTCAAATGACGTCAAACAAAACTAATTGAATCAAATGAAACTCAAATGCATTCAACAAAGCTAATTGAATCAAATGAAACTCAAATGCATTCAACAAAGCTAATTGAATCAAATGAAACTCAAATGCATTCAACAAAGCTAATTGAATCAAATGAAACTCAAATGCATTCAACAAAGCTAATTGAATCAAATGAAACTCAAATGCATTCAACAAAGCTAATTGAATCAAATGAAACTCAAATGCATTCAACAAAGCAAATTGAATCAAATGAAACTCAAATGAATTCAACAAAGCTAATTGAATCAAATGAAACTCAAATGCATTCAACAAAGCTAATTGAATCAAATGAAACTCAAATGCATTCAACAAAGCTAATTGAATCAAATTAAAGTAAAATGAAGTCAAACAAAGCTAATTGAATCAAATGAAACTCAAACGAATTCAAACAAAGCTAATTGAATCAAATGAAACTCAAATGCATTCAACAAAGCTAATTGAATCAAATGAAACTCAAATGCATTCAACAAAGCTAATTGAATCAAATGAAAGTCAAATGAAGTCAAACAAAGCTAATTGAATCAAATGAAACTCAAATGCATTCAAGAAAGCTAATTGAATCAAATGAAACTCAAATGCATTCAACAAAGCTAATTGAATCAAATGAAACTCAAATGCATTAAACAAAGCTAATTGAATCAAATGAAACTCAAATGCATTCAAACAAAGCTAATTGAATCAAATGAAACTCAAATGCATTCAACAAAGCTAATTGAATCAAATGAAACTCAAATGCATTCAACAAAGCTAATTGAATCAAAAGAAACTCAAATGCATTCAACAAAGCTAATTGAATCAAATGAAAGTCAAATGAAGTCAAACAAAGCTTATTGAATCAAATGAAACTCAAATGCATTCAACAAAGCTAATTGAATCAAATGAAACTCAAATGCATTCAACAAAGCTAATTGAATCAAATGAAACTCAAAATGCATTCAACAAAGCTAATTGAATCAAATTAAAGTCAAATGAAGTCAAACAAAACTAATTGAATCAAATGAAACTCAAATGCATTCAACAAAGCTAATTGAATCAAATGAAACTCAAATGCATTCAACAAAGCTAATTGAATCAAATGAAACTCAAATGCATTCAACAAAGCTAATTGAATCAAATGAAACTCAAATGCATTCAAACAAAGCTAATTGAATCAAATGAAACTCAAATGCATTCAACAAAGCTAATTGAATCAAATGAAACTCAAATGCATTCAACAAAGCTAATTGAATCAAATGAAAGTCAAATGAAGTCAAACAAAGCTAATTGAATCAAATGAAACTCAAATGCATTCAACAAAGCTAATTGAATCAAATGAAACTCAAATGCATTCAACAAAGCTAATTGAATCAAATGAAACTCAAATGCATTCAACAAAGCTAATTGAATCAAATAAAAGTCAAATGAAGTCAAACAAAGCTAATTGAATCAAATGAAACTCAAATGCATTCAACAAAGCTAATTGAATCAAATGAAACTCAAATGCATTCAACAAAGCTAATTGAATCAAATTAAAGCTCAAATGCATTCAACAAAGCTAATTAAATCAAATGAAACTCAAATGCATTCAACAAAGCTAATTGAATCAAATGAAACTCAAATGCATTCAACAAAGCTAATTGAATCAAATGAAAGTCAAATGCATTCAAACAAAGCTAATTGAATCAAATGAAACTCAAATGCATTCAAACAAAGCTAATTGAATCAAATGAAACTGAAATGCATTCAACAAAGCTAATTGAATCAAATGAAAGGAAACTCAAATGCAGTCAAACAAAGCTAATTGAATCAAATGAAACTCAAATGCATTCAACAAAGCTAATTGAATCAAATGAAACTCAAATGCATTCAACAAAGCTAATTGAATCAAATGAAACTCAAATGCATTCAACAAAGCTAATTGAATCAAATGAAACTCAAATGCATTCAAACAAAGCTAATTGAATCAAATGAAACTCAAATGCATTCAACAAAGCTAATTGAATCAAATGAAACTCAAATGCATTCAACAAAGCTAATTGAATCAAATGAAAGTCAAATGAAGTCAAACAAAGCTAATTGAATCAAATGAAAGTCAAATGCATTCAACAAAGCTAATTGAATCAAATGAAACTCAAATGCATTAAACAAAGCTAATTGAATCAAATGAAAGTCAAATGCATTCAACAAAGCTAAGAAATTAAATTAAAGTAAAATGAAGTCGAAACAAAGCTAATTGAATCAAATGAAATCAAATAAGTCAAACAAAACTAATAAAATCAAATAAAACTCAAATGCATTCAATAAAAATTATTAAATGAAATAAATGTATGAAATAAAGTAAATAATTAAATTAAATTCAAATGAAGTCAAACAAAGCTAATTGAATCAAATGAAACTCAAATGCATTCAACAAAGCTAATTGAATCAAATGAAACTTCAAATGCATTCAACAAAGCTAATTGAATCAAATGAAAGTCAAATGCATTCAAACAAAGCTAATTGAATCAAATAAAACTTCAAATGAAGTCAAACAAAGCTAATTGAATCAAATGAAACTCAAATGCATTCAACAAAGCTAATTGAATCAAATGAAACTCAAATGCATTCAACAAAGCTAATTGAATCAAATGAAACTCAAATGCATTCAACAAAGCTAATTGAATCAAATGAAACTCAAATGCATTCAACAAAGCTAATTGAATCAAATTAAAGTAAAATGAAGTCAAACAAAGCTAATTGAATCAAATGAAACTCAAATGCATTCAACAAAGCTAATTTAATCAAATGAAACTCAAATGCATTCAACAAAGCTAATTGAATCAAATGAAACTCAAATGCATTAAACAAAGCTAATTGAATCAAATGAAAGTCAAATGAAGTCAAACATAGCTAATTGAATCAAATGAAACTCAAATGCATTCAACAAAGCTAATTGAATCAAATGAAACTCAAATGCATTCAACAAAGCTAATTGAATCAAATTAAAAGTCAAATGAAGTCAAACAAAACTTATTGAATCAAATGAAACTCAAATGCATTCAACAAAGCTAATTGAATCAAATGAAACTCAAATGCATTCAACAAAGCTAATTGAATCAAATGAAAGTAAAATGAAGTCAAACAAAGCTAATTGAATCAAATGAAAGTCAAATGAAGTCAAACAAAGCTAATTGAATCAAATGAAACTTCAAATGCATTCAACAAAGCTAATTGAATCAAATGAAACTCAAATGCATTCAACAAAGCTAATTGAATCAAATGAAACTCAAATGCAATCAACAAAGCTAATTGAATCAAATGAAACTCAAATGCATTCAAACAAAGCTAATTGAATCAAATGAAACTCAAATGAAGTCAAACAAAGCTAATTGAATCAAATGAAACTCAAATGCATTCAACAAAGCTAATTGAATCAAATGAAACTCAAATGCATTCAACAAAGCTAATTGAATCAAATGAAAGTCAAATGAATTCAACAAAGCTAATTGAATCAAATGAAAGTCAAATGCATTCGAACAAAGCTAATTGAATCAAATGAAACTCAAATGCATTCAAATAAAGCTAATTGAATCAAATGAAAGTCAAATGCATTCAATCAAAGCTAATTGAATCAAATGAAACTCAAATGCATTCAACAAAGCTAATTGAATCAAATGAAACTCAAATGCATTCAACAAAGCTAATTGAATCAAATTAAAGTAAAATGAAGTCAAACAAAGCTAATTGAATCAAATGAAAGTCAAATGAATTCAAACAAAGCTAATTGAATCAAATGAAACTCAAATGCATTCAACAAAGCTAATTGAATCAAATGAAACTCAAATGCATTCAACAAAGCTAATTGAATCAAATGAAACTCAAATGCAATCAAATAAAGCTAATTGAATCAAATGAAACTCAAATGCATTCAACAAAGCTAATTGAATCAAATAAACTCCAAATGCATTCAACAAAGCTAATTGAATCAAATGAAACTCAAATGCATTAAACAAAGCTAATTGAATCAAATGAAAGTCAAATGAAGTCAAACAAAGCTAATTGAATCAAATGAAACTCAAATGCATTCAACAAAGCTAATTGAATCAAATGAAACTCAAATGCATTCAACAAAGCTAATTGAATCAAATGAAAGTCAAATGAAGTCAACAAAGCTAATTGAATCAAATGAAACTCAAATGCATTCAAACAAAGCTAATTGAATCAAATGAAACTCAAATGCATTCAACAAAGCTAATTGAATCAAATGAAAGTCAAATGAAGTCAAACAAAGCTAATTGAATCAAATGAAACTCAAATGCATTCAACAAAGCTAATTGAATCAAATGAAACTCAAATGCATTCAACAAAGCTAATTGAATCAAATGAAACTCAAATGCATTCAACAAAGCTAATTGAATCAAATGAAAGTCAAATGAAGTCAAACAAAGCTAATTGAATCAAATGAAACTCAAATGCATTCAACAAAGCTAATTGAATCAAATGAAACTCAAATGCATTCAACAAAGCTAATTGAATCAAATAAAAGTCAAATGCATTCAACAAAGCTAATTGAATCAAATTAAAGTCAAATGAAGTCAAACAAAGCTAATTGAATCAAATGAAACTCAAATGCATTCAACAAAGCTAATTGAATCAAATGAAACTCAAATGCATTCAACAAAGCTAATTGAATCAAATGAAACTCAAATGCATTCAACAAAGCTAATTGAATCAAATGAAAGTCGAAATGAAGTCAAACAAAGCTAATTAAATCAAATGAAACTCAAATGCATTCAACAAAGCTAATTGAATCAAATGAAACTCAAATGCATTCAACAAAGCTAATTGAATCAAATGAAACTCAAATGCATTCAAACAAAGCTAATTGAATCAAATGAAACTCAAATGCATTCAACAAAGCTAATTGAATCAAATGAAACTCGAAATGCATTCAATAAAGCTAATTGAATCAAATGAAAGTCAAATGAATTCAAACAAAGCTAATTGAATCAAATGAAAGTCAAATGAAGTCAAACAAAGCTAATTGAATCAAATGAAACTCAAATGCATTCAACAAAGCTAATTGAATCAAATGAAACTGAAATGCATTCAACAAAGCTAATTGAATCAAATGAAAGTCAAATGAAGTCAAGCAAACCTAATTGAATCAAATGAAACTCAAATGCAATCAACAAAGCTAATTTAATCAAATGAAACTCAAATGCATTCAACAAAGCTAATTGAATCAAATGAAAATCAAATGCATTCAAACAAAACTAATTGAATCAAATGAAACTCAAATGCATTCAACAAAGCTAATTGAATCAAATGAAACTCAAATGCATTCAACAAAGCTAATTGAATCAAATGAAAGTCAAATGAAGTCAAACAAAGCTAATTGAATCAAATGAAACTCAAATGCATTCAACAAATCTAATTGAATCAAATGAAACTCAAATGCATTCAACAAAGCTAATTGAATCAAATTAAAGTAAAATGAAGTCAAACAAAGCTAATTGAATCAAATGAAAGTCAAATGAAGTCAAACAAAGCTAATTGAATCAAATGAAACTCAAATGCATTCAACAAAGCTAATTGAATCAAATGAAACTCAAATGCATTCAACAAAGCTAATTGAATCAAAAGAAATTCAAATGCATTCAAACAAAGCTAATTGAATCAAATGAAACTCAAATGCATTCAACAAAGCTAATTGAATCAAATGAAACTCAAATGCATTCAAACAAAGCTAATTGAATCAAATAAGTCGAAATGAAGTCAAACAAAGCTAATTGAATCAAATGAAACTCAAATGCATTCAACAAAGCTAATTGAATCAAATGAAACTCAAATGCATTCAACAAAGCTAATTGAATCAAATGAAACTCAAATGCATTCAACAAAGCTAATTGAATCAAATGAAACTCAAATGCATTCAACAAAGCTAATTGAATCAAATGAAACTCAAATGCATTCAACAAAGCTAATTGAATCAAATGAAAGTCAAATAAAGTCAAACAAAGCTAATTGAATCAAATGAAAGTCAAATGAAGTCAAACAAAGCTAATTGAATCAAATGAAACTCAAATGCATTCAACAAAGCTAATTGAATCAAATGAAACTCAAATGCATTCAACAAAGCTAATTGAATCAAATGAAACTCAAATGCATTCAACAAAGCTAATTGAATCAAATGAAACTCAAATGCATTCAACAAAGCTAATTGAATCAAATGAAACTCAAATGCATTCAACAAAAAGCTAATTGAATCAAATTAAAGTCAAATGAAGTCAAACAAAGCTAATTGAATCAAATGAAACTCAAATGCATTCAAACAAAGCTAATTGAATCAAATGAAACTCAAATGCATTCAACAAAGCTAATTGAATCAAATGAAACTCAAATGAAATCAAACAAAGCTAATTGAATCAAATGAAAGTCAAATGAATTCAAACAAAGCTAATTGAATCAAATGAAACTCAAATGCATTCAACAAAGCTAATTGAATCAAATGAAACTCGAAATGCATTCAACAAAGCTAATTGAATCAAATGAAACTCAAATGCAATCAACAAAGCTAATTGAATTAAATGAAAGTCAAATGAAATCAAACAAGGCTAATTGAATCAAATGAAACTCAAATGCATTCAACAAAGCTAATTGAATCAAATGAAACTCAAATGCATTCAACAAAGCTAATTGAATCAAATGAAACTCAAATGCATTCAACAAAGCTAATTGAATCAAATGAAACTCAAATGAAGTCAAACAAAGCTAATTGAATCAAATGAAACTCAAATGCATTCAAACAAAGCTAATTGAATCAAATGAAACTCAAATGCATTCAACAAAGCTAATTGAATCAAATGAAACTCAAATGCATTCAACAAAGCTAATTGAATCAAATGAAAGTCAAATGAATTCAAACAAAGCTTATTGAATCAAATGAAACTCAAAATGCATTCAACAAAGCTAATTGAATCAAATGAAACTCAAATGCATTCAACAAAGCTAATTGAATCAAATGAAACTCAAATCAAAGCTAATTGAATCAAATGAAACTCAAATGCATTCAACAAAGCTAATTGAATCAAATGAAAGTCAAATGCATTCAATAAAGCTAATTGAATCAAATGAAACTCAAATGCATTCAATAAAGCTAATTGAATCCAAATGAAACTCAAATGCATTCAACAAAGCTAATTGAATCAAATGAAACTCAAATGCATTCCAACAAAGCTAATTGAATCAAATGAAACTCAAATGCATTCAACAAAGCTAATTGAATCAAATGAAACTCAAATGCATTCAACAAAGCTAATTGAATCAAATGAAACTTCAAATGCATTCAACAAAGCTAATTGAATCAAATGAAAGTCAAATGCAGTAACAAAGCTAATTGAATCAAATTGAAACTCCAAATGCATTCAACAAAGCTAATTGAATCAAATGAAACTCAAATGCATTCAACAAAGCTAATTGAATCAAATGAAACTCAAATGCATTCAACAAAGCTAATTGAATCAAATGAAACTCAAATGCATTCAACAAAGCTAATTGAATCAAATGAAACTCAAATGCATTCAACAAAGCTAATTGAATCAAATGAAACTCAAATGCATTCAACAAAGCTAATTGAATCAAATGAAACTCAAATGCATTCAACAAAGCTAATTGAATCAAATGAAACTCAAATGCATTCAACAAAGCTAATTGAATCAAATGAAACTCAAATGCATTCAACAAAGCTAATTGAATCAAATGAAACTCAAATGCATTCAAACAAAGCTAATTGAATCAAATGAAACTCAAATGCATTCAACAAAGCTAATTGAATCAAATGAAACTCAAATGCATTCAACAAAGCTAATTGAATCAAATGAAACTCAAATGCATTCAACAAAGCTAATTGAATCAAATGAAACTCAAATGCATTCAACAAAGCTAATTGAATCAAATGAAACTCAAATGCATTAACAAAGCTAATTGAATCAAATGAAACTCAAATGACGTCAAACAAAGCTAATTGAATCAAATGAAACTTCAAATGCATTCAACAAAGCTAATTGAATCCAAATGAAACTCAAATGCATTCAACAAAGCTAATTGAATCAAATGAAAGTCAAATGAAATCAACAAAGCTAATTGAATCAAATGAAACTCAAATGCATTCAACAAAGCTAATTGAATCCAAATGAAACTCAAATGCATTCAACAAAGCTAATTGAATCAAATGAAACTCAAATGCATTCAACAAAGCTAATTGAATCAAATGAAACTCAAATGCATTCAACAAAGCTAATTGAATCAAATGAAACTCAAATGCATTCAACAAAGCTAATTGAATCAAATGAAACTCAAATGCATTCAAACAAAGCTAATTGAATCAAATGAAACTTCAAATGCATTCAAACAAAGCTAATTGAATCAAATGAAACTCCAAATGCATTCAACAAAGCTAATTGAATCAAATGAAACTCAAATGCATTCAACAAAGCTAATTGAATCAAATGAAACTCAAATGCATTCAACAAAGCTAATTGAATCAAATTAAAGTCAAATGACAGTCAAACAAAACTTATTGAATCAAATGAAACTCAAATGCATTCAACAAAGCTAATTGAATCAAATGAAACTCAAATGCATTCAACAAAGCTAATTGAATCAAATGAAACTCAAATGCATTCAACAAAGCTAATTGAATCAAATGAAACTCAAATGCATTCAACAAAGCTAATTGAATCAAATGAAACTCAAATGCATTCAACAAAGCTAATTGAATCAAATGAAACTCAAATGCGTCAAACAAAGCTAATTGAATCAAATGAAACTCAAAATGCATTCAACAAAGCTAATTGAATCAAATGAAACTCAAATGCATTCAACAAAGCTAATTGAATCAAATGAAACTCAAATGCATTCAACAAAGCTAATTGAATCAAATGAAACTCAAATGAATTCAAACAAAGCTAATTGAATCAAATGAAACTCAAATGCATTCAAATAAAGCTAATTGAATCAAATGAAACTCAAATGCATTCAACAAAGCTAATTGAATCAAATGAAACTCAAATGCATTCAACAAAGCTAATTGAATCAAATGAAACTCAAATGCATTCAAACAAAGCTAATTGAATCAAATGAAACTCAAATGCATTCAACAAAGCTAATTGAATCAAATAAAAGTCAAATGAAGTCAAACAAAGCTAATTGAATCAAATGAAAGTCAAATGAAGTCAAACAAAGCTAATTGAATCAAATGAAACTCAAATGCATTCAACAAAGCTAATTGAATCAAATGAAACTCAAATGCATTCAACAAAGCTAATTGAATCAAATTAAAGTCAAATGACGTCAAACAAAACTTATTGAATCAAATGAAACTCAAATGCATTCACCAAAGCTAATTGAATCAAATGAAACTCAAATGCATTCAACAAAGCTAATTGAATCAAATTAAAGTCAAATGAAGTCAAACAAAGCTAATTGAATCAAATGAAAGTCAAATGAAGTCAAACAAAGCTAATTGAATCAAATGAAACTCAAATGCATTCAACAAAGCTAATTGAATCAAATGAAACTCAAATGCATTCAACAAAGCTAATTGAATCAAATGAAACTCGAATGCATTCAACAAAGCTAATTGAATCAAATGAAACTCAAATGCATTCAACAAAGCTAATTGAATCAAATGAAACTCAAATGCATTCAACAAAGCTAATTGAATCAAATGAAAGTCAAATGAAGTCAAACAAAGCTAATTGAATTAAATGAAAGTCAAAGGAAGTCAAATAAAGCTAATTGAATCAAATGAAACTCAAATGCATTCAACAAAGCTAATTGAATCAAATGAAACTTGAATGCATTCAACAAAGCTAATTGAATCAAATTAAAGTCAAATGAGTCAAACAAAACTTATTGAATCAAATGAAACTCAAATGCATTCAAAAAGCTAATTGAATCAAATGAAACTCAAATGCATTCAACAAAGCTAATTGAATCAAATGAAACTCAAATGCATTCAACAAAGCTAATTTAATCAAATGAAACTCAAATGCATTCAACAAAGCTAATTGAATCAAATTAAAGTCAAATGAAGTCAAACAAAGCTAATTGAATTATAAATGAAAGTCAAAGGAAGTCAAATAAAGCTAATTGAATCAAATGAAACTCAAATGCATTCAAGAAAGCTAATTGAATCAAATGAAACTCAAATGCATTCAACAAAGCTAATTGAATCAAATGAAAGTCAAATGAATTCAAACAAAGCTAATTGAATCAAATGAAATCAAAGGCATTCAAATAAAGCTAATTGAATCAAATGAAACTCAAATGCATTCAACAAAGCTAATTGAATCAAATAAAATTCAAATAGAAGTCAAACAAAGCTAATTCAATCAAATGAAAGTCAAATGAAGTCAAATAAAGCTAATTGAATCAAATGAAACTCAAATGCATTCAACAAAGCTAATTGAATCAAATGAAACTTCGAATGCATTCAACAAAGCTAATTGAATCAAATTAAAGTCAAATGACGTCAAACAAAGCTTATTAAATCAAATGAAACTCAAATGCATTCAACAAAGCTAATTGAATCAAATGAAACTCAAATGCATTCAAAAAGCTAATTGAATCAAATGAAACTCAAATGCATTCAACAAAGCTTATTGAATCAAATGAAACTCAAATGCATTCAAACAAAACTAATTGAATCAAATGAAACTCAAATGCATTCAACAAAGCTAATTGAATCAAATGAAACTCAAATGCATTCAACAAAGCTAATTGAATCAAATGAAACTCAAATGCATTCAACAAAGCTAATTGAATCAAATGAAACTCAAAGGAAGTCAAATAAAGCTAATTGAATCAAATGAAACTCAAATGCATTCAACAAAGCTAATTGAATCAAATGAAACTCAAATGCATTCAACAAAGCTAATTGAATCAAATGAAACTCAAATGCATTCTAACAAAGCTAATTGAATCAAATGAAACTCAAATGCATTCAACAAAAGCTAATTGAATCAAATGAAACTCAAATGCATTCAACAAAGCTAATTGAATCAAATGAAACTCAAATGCATTCAACAAAGCTAATTGAATCAAATGAAACTCAAATGCATTCAACAAAGCTAATTGAATCAAATGAAACTCAAATGCATTCAACAAAGCTAATTGAATCAAATGAAACTCAAATGCATTCAACAAAGCTAATTGAATCAAATGAAACTCAAATGCATTCAACAAAGCTAATTGAATCAAATGAAACTCAAATGCATTCAACAAAGCTAATTGAATCAAATGAAACTCAAATGCAATCAACAAAGCTAATTGAATCAAATGAAACTCAAATGCATTCAACAAAGCTAATTGAATCAAATGAAACTCAAATGCATTCAACAAAGCTAATTGAATCAAATAAAATTCAAATGAAATCAAACAAAGCTAATTCAATCAAATGAAAGTCAAATGAAGTCAAATAAAGCTAATTGAATCAAATGAAACTCAAATGCATTCAACAAAGCTAATTGAATCAAATGAAACTCAAATGCATTCAACAAAGCTAATTGAATCAAATTAAAGTCAAATGAGGTCAAACAAAACTTATTGAATCAAATGAAACTCAAATGCATTCAAAATAACAAATGAAACTCAAATGCATTCAACAAAGCTAATTGAATCAAATGAAACTCCAAATGCATTCAAACAAAGCTAATTGAATCAAATGAAACTCAAATGCATTCAACAAAGCTAATTGAATCAAATGAAACTCAAATGCATTCAAAAAAGCTAATTGAATCAAATGAAACTCAAATGCATTCAACAAAGCTAATTGAATCAAATGAAACTCAAATGCATTCAACAAAGCTAATTGAATCAAATGAAACTCAAATGCATTCAACAAAGCTAATTGAATCAAATGAAACTCAAATGCATTCAAACAAAGCTAATTGAATCAAATGAAACTCAAATGCATTCAACAAAGCTAATTGAATCAAATGAAACTCAAATGCATTCAACAAAGCTAATTGAATCAAATGAAACTCAAATGCATTCAACAAAGCTAATTGAATCAAATGAAACTCAAATGCAGTCAAACAAAGCTAATTGAATCAAATGAAACTCAAATGCATTCAAATAAAGCTAATTGAATCAAATGAAACTCAAATGCATTCAACAAAGCTAATTGAATCAAATGAAACTCAAATGCATTCAACAAAGCTAATTGAATCAAATGAAACTCAAATGCATTCAAACAAAGCTAATTGAATCAAATGAAACTCAAATGCATTCAACAAAGCTAATTGAATCAAATGAAACTCAAATGCATTCAACAAAGCTAATTGAATCAAATGAAACTCAAATGCATTCAACAAAGCTAATTGAATCAAATGAAACTCAAATGCATTCAACAAAGCTAATTGAATCAAATTAAAATTCAAATGAAGTCAAACAAAGCTAATTGAATCAAATGAAAGTCAAATGCATTCAAATAAAGCTAATTGAATCAAATGAAACTCAAATGCATTCAACGAAAGCTAATTGAATCAAATGAAACTCAAATGCATTCAACAAAGCTAATTGAATCAAATTAAAGTCAAATGACGTCAAACAAAACTAATTGAATCAAATGAAACTCAAATGCATTCAACAAAGCTAATTGAATCAAATGAAAGTCAAATGAATTCAAACAAAGCTAATTGAATCAAATGAAACTCAAATGCATTCAACAAAGCTAATTGAATCAAATGAAACTCAAATGCATTCAACAAAGCTAATTGAATCAAATGAAACTCAAATGCATTCAAACAAAGCTAATTGAATCAAATTAAAGTCAAATGAAGTCAAACAAAGCTAATTGAATCAAATGAAACTCAAATGCATTCAACAAAGCTAATTGAATCAAATGAAACTCAAATGCATTCAACAAAGCTAATTGAATCAAATGAAACTCAAATGCATTCAACAAAGCTAATTGAATCAAATGAAACTCAAATGCATTCAACAAAGCTAATTGAATCAAATGAAATTCAAATATGAAGTCAAACAAAGCTAATTGAATCAAATGAAACTCAAATGCATTCAAACAAAGCTAATTGAATCAAATGAAACTCAAATGCATTCAACAAAGCTAATTGAATCAAATGAAACTCAAATGCATTCAAACAAAGCTAATTGAATCAAATGAAAGTCAAATGCAGTCAAACAAAGCTAATTGAATCAAATGAAACTCAAATGCATTCAACAAAGCTAATTGAATCAAATGAAACTCAAATGCATTCAACAAAGCTAATTTGAATCAAATGAAACTCAAATGCATTCAAACAAAGCTAATTGAATCAAATGAAACTCAAATGCATTCAACAAAGCTAATTGAATCAAATGAAACTCAAATGCATTCAACAAAGCTAATTGAATCAAATGAAACTCAAATGCATTCAAACAAAGCTAATTGAATCAAATGAAACTCAAATGCATTCAACAAAGCTAATTGAATCAAATGAAACTCAAATGCATTCAAACAAAACTAATTGAATCAAATGAAAGTCAAATGAACTCAAACAAAGCTAATTGAATCAAATGAAACTTAAATGCATTCAACAAAGCTAATTGAATCAAATGAAACTCAAATGCATTCAACAAAGCTAATTGAATCAAATGAAACTCAAATGCATTCAACAAAGCTAATTGAATCAAATGAAACTCAAATGCATTCAACAAAGCTAATTGAATCAAATGAAACTCAAATGCATTCAAATAAAGCTAATTGAATCAAATGAAACTCAAATGCATTCAACAAAGCTAATTGAATCAAATGAAACTCAAATGCATTCAATAAAGCTAATTGAATCAAATGAAACTCAAATGCATTCAACAAAGCTAATTGAATCAAATTAAAGTCAAATGAAGTCAAACAAAGCTAATTGAATCAAATGAAACTCAAATGCATTCAACAAAGCTAATTGAATCAAATGAAACTCAAATGCAATTCAAACAAAGCTAATTGAATCAAATGAAACTCAAATGCATTCAAGAAAGCTAATTGAATCAAATGAAAGTCAAATGAAGTCAAACAAAGCTAATTGAATCAAATGAAACTCAAATGCATTCAACAAAGCTAATTGAATCAAATGAAACTCAAATGCATTCAACAAAGCTAATTGAATCAAATGAAACTCAAAATGCATTCAACAAAGCTAATTGAATCAAATGAAACTCAAATGCATTCAACAAAGCTAATTGAATCAAATGAAACTCAAATGCATTCAACAAAGCTAATTGAATCAAATGAAACTCAAATGCATTCAACAAAGCTAATTGAATCAAATGAAAGTCAAATGAAGTCAAACAAAGCTAATTGAATCAAATGAAACTCAAATGCATTCAACAAAGCTAATTGAATCAAATGAAAGTCAAATGACGTCAAACAAAGCTAATTGAATCAAATGAAACTCAAATGCATTCAACAAAGCTAATTGAATCAAATGAAACTCAAATGCATTCAACAAAGCTAATTGAATCAAATGAAACTCAAATGCATTCAACAAAGCTAATTGAATCAAATGAAACTCAAATGCAGTCAAACAAAGCTAATTGAATCAAATGAAACTAAAATGCATTCAACAAAGCTAATTGAATCAAATGAAACTCAAATGCATAATTGATCCGAAACTAGTTGCTAGTTCCGAAATTCTACTAAGTACTAATCTCAATCACAACAAGGGAGAAATTCACGGTTTAATTATTAGTACTAGTTTAATCATGTTGAGCAACATAGGAAAGGAAGTTAATTAAGCGAGTTAGTTTAATTAACTGTTTTTTGTAATTTTCGGTTTTTGTAAAACCGGAATTATTTTGCGTAGCGTAAGTTGTAATATCCACGAAATATGCTTGGGGATGCGATCTACACTTGGGGCGTGTGAAAGGAGGTCCTTGAAGATATTTATGGAGCTTGTGTTGCAAGCTAAGGGAGGCCATCCACTTGGTGTGGAAAACCGGCCCTCCTTCCCTTTTAGTCAACAAAACACACAACAACACTATTCCTCTTACACCTTTGTTGGAAGATTAGAGATATTTGTTGTTTATTGCTTTGTTTAATCTTTTAAGTACTTAGATCTTTTGGGAGTGATTAGCTTGTAATATATATCAAATGGTGATCATAAATGAAAAATCAGATTTGGATAATTGAAATTTAAGCTTTGTGCTTCAAATTAAAACACGTTGTGTTAAAGATTAAAAACCGAGGTTTTTATTCTATCTTTGAACCGATTTTCTTGGGAGGTCAAACTACGAGAAAGTCAACCTAATTGACATATTCGAGAGTGGAGATTCTCGTTCTTTGTTAATTAAAACCGTAATTGAGGAAGAGAGTGGAGATTCATTTCCTTAGTTATAAACCGAATTATAAACTTGAAGTGGAGGCTTTTAGTTTATTGTTCAACTATCGTAAACGCAATTCCTATTTTTAGAAGTGTGTTCGTATCAAGTGGTATCAAGAGCCGAG
Organism: Beta corolliflora; assembly: GCA_947648045.1. NCBI lineage: Eukaryota > Viridiplantae > Streptophyta > Magnoliopsida > Caryophyllales > Amaranthaceae > Beta > Beta corolliflora. Next base: position 88,283 of record CANSZD010003234.1, read on the forward strand.
TTCCGAAATGGACGATGAAATGAATGATAATGCTAGACGAGATGCGATGCTAGAAGCTTTAGCTAAGCAAAACGAAGCATTACACGACATGATGGCAAAGATAACCTTAGAATTGTTTAAGAAGAAACCCAATGAGGAAGAAAGGAGTTCTAGGGCTGATGATAGGGGTTTGAAAATCGAAGTTCCGGATTTTGATGGAGCTAGTGATCCGGAATTATACATTGAATGGGAACGTTCTTTGGAGCGTTTTTTTGATTACAAAGACACTCCGAATGACAAGAAATACAAGGTGGCTGTATTGAAGCTAACCAAATATGCATCCATTTGGTTAGAAGGATTGAAGAGGCAAAGGGTGAAGGAGAACAAATCCAAGATTGCTACTTGGGAAAAATTGAAGAAGCAATTGAGGAAACGTTTTGTTCCAACTAACTACAAACAAAATCGGTATGTTAGATGGTCCACACTCAAGCAAGGCGCCATGCCTATGGAGGAGTACATCAAGGAATTTGAGAAACTTTCCATTGTTTGTGAAATCGAAGAAATGGAGGAGCAAAAGTTAGGCCGGTTCTTAGGAGGCCTAAATGAAGAGGTGCGTGAGAAAGTAGAGGTGTTCCCATACCTCACATTCGATGAAGCTTGCAAAGTGGCTCTCAAAATGGATAGCCAAAAGAAGAAACCAGTAGCAAGTAAGTCTTATTCCAAGCCATTTAGTACTTTCAAAGTTAATCCTAGTACTAGTAATCTTGATAAGAACAAAAAACCCGATTTCACTAGGAAAGACAAGGAGAAAGTCGGAGATGACAAAACCTTAAAAGTAAAATGTTTTAAGTGTCAAGGCTATGGCCATTACCAAGCTAATTGTCCGACTAAAAGAATCATGACCATAAGAGATATAACGAAATAGACGAGTTGGAAAGACAATCTCTTTTAGAGATGGAACATGATAAAAATGGAAGTGAGGATGAGGAGGACGTGTGCAATCCCGAAATGGAGGGTGAAACCTTAGTGATTAGGAGGTCCTTATACTCAAATGTGGTGGCCGAAAATGAGGAACAAAGGGAGACCATTTTTCATTCGAAATGCCTAGTGAAAAAAAAACTATGCAATTTGATCATAGATGGTGGAAGTTGTACTAATGTAGCTTCAATCGAACTTGTAGAGAAGTTAGCATTACCTATGACTAAACATCCAATTCCTTATAAACTGAAATGGCTAGATGATGATAGTGAAGTAAGGGTAAAAAATAGAGTTTTAATCACATTCTCAATTGGAAATTATGAAGATGAAATTCTATGTGATGTAATCCCTATGATTGCGTGCCATATACTACTTGGTAGACCGTGGCAATTTGATCGCAAGGTGATGCATGATGGTTTTAAGAATGTGTATAAGGTGAACAAGAATGGCAAAATCAAAACCTTACTACCATTACCTCCTTCAAAAATCCGAAACACAAAACCAACACCAAAAGAAAACCCGATGTGTAGTGGCGTGTTCTTAGGGAGAAAACGATTTGAGAGGGAGTTGGAGGAAAATCGGTTGGTGTATATTCCGGTTGCCAAGGAGGTGAATGAGGGAGTGAACGTTGAGGATCCGCATTTGAGGGAGTTGTTGGAGGAGTTTGGAGATGTGTTCCCTAATGACCTACCAAATGGCCTACCCCCAAAACGTGGAATTGAACATCAAATTGATCTCATTCCCGGAGCACCAATTCCAAATAAGCCTTCCTATAGATGTAATCCCAAAGAGAGTGAGGAATTACAAAGCCAAATCAGTGAGTTGATGGGCAAGGGTTACGTGAGGGAGAGCAAGAGTCCGTGTGCCGTTCCGGCTTTGCTTGTGCCAAAAAAAGACCGGTTCATGGAGGATGTGTATTGATAGCCGTGCTTGTGAACAACATCACCATAAAGTACGATTTCCCATCCCTAGATTAGATGACATGCTAGATGAGTTGAGTGGATCCAAGTTGTTTTCGAAAATTGATTTGAGAAGTGGATACCACCAAATATGCATGAAGGAGGGAGATGAGTGGAAGACGGCTTTCAAGACGAAGTATGGGTTGTATGAATGGTTGGTTATGCCATTTGGTCTCACGAATGCCCCTAGTACTTTCATGAGATTAATGAATGAAGTACTTAGGCCATTTTTGGGAAAGTTCGTAGTTGTATATTTGGATGATATTCTTGTTTTCAGTGCTAACAAGGATGATCATTTAAATCATTTGCAACAAGTGTTCGAAGTTTTGAGAGAACAAAAACTGTATGGGAAGCTTGAAAAGTGCACGTTCATGCAACGAGAGATTGGCTTCCTTGGGTTCATCATTTCGGATGAAGGGGTGAAAGTGGATCCATCCAAAGTTGAAGCAATTTCTTCTTGGCCGGTTCCTACAACTATCACCGAGGTGAGGTCTTTTCATGGTTTAGCTTCGTTTTATAGGAGGTTTATAAACAATTTCAGCACCTTATTAGCTCCTATAACGGAATGCACTAAACATGGAAAATTTGAATGGAGTGACGCAGCTCAAAAGGCGTTTGAGCTTGTAAAGGAGAGAATGTGTAAAACGCCTATCCTAGCTTTACCGGATTTTGCAAAACCATTTGAAGTTGAGTGTGATGCAAGTGGAACGGGTATTGGGGCTGTTTTGATTCAATGTGGCAAGCCTATTGCGTATTTTAGCGAAAAATTAAATCGAGGCTAAGTTGAATTATTCCACTTATGATAAAGAGTTTTACGCCATGGTTAGATCTCTTAATCATTGGAGTCACTATTTACGACCACAAGCTTTTGTTCTTCACTTCCGATCATGAATCACCGAAATATATTCATGGACAACATAAGCTTAGTGCTCGGCATGCTAAATGGGTAGAGTTCTTACAATCGTTCAACTTTGTTGCCAAGTACAAGGCCGGGAAAGCTAACGTGGTAGCTGATGCTTTATCTCGGAGACACGTATTGCTTAATATGGTGGATTCCAAGGTACTTGGGTTTGAACTAATTAAAGAATTTTATGTTCTTGATGAGGGGACACGAGATCCGTTCGAGGCTACCAAAGATGGTCCAAAAGACCATTATCATCAAATGGAGGGGTTCTTGTTCAAAGGGAACAAACTTTGCGTTCCCAAATGTCCCGTTCGTGATTTGCTCATAAGAGAGGCTCATGGTGGCGGTTTGGCTGGCCATTTTGGTGTTGCCAAAACCATGGAATTATTACAAGAACATTTTTCTTGGCCTCATATGATCAAGGAAGTGCACGCTGTTTTGGCTCGTTGCGGAGTTTGTCAAAGAGCCAAAAGCACGTTTCATAAGGGTTGTATACTCCTTTGCCGACTGGAGAGGCCTTGGGAGGATGTTAGTATGGATTTCATCGTTGCACTTCCGAGAACGCAAAGAGGAAAGGATTCGGTCATGGTGGTGGTGGACCGTTTCTCAAAAATGGCACACTTTGTGCCTTGCCATAAAACGGAAGATGCTATTAACGTTTCTTGTTTATATTTCGGGGAAATTGTCCGTCTACATGGAATACCAAAAACTATTGTCTCGGATCGAGATAGCAAGTTTTTGAGTCATTTTTGGAGGTCCCTGTGGAGGATGATGGGTACTAAGTTCTTTGTTTAGTACTTCACATCACCCCCAAACCGACGGTCAAAGTAAGTGACAAATCGAACTCTAGGCACCTTGTTAAGGGGCTTAGTGAGCAAGACCGGGAAAGATTGGGATGTCAAGCTATGCCACGCGGAATTTGCTTACAATAGGACTCCCACTTTTGCAACAAGACATTCACCGTTCGAAGTGGTATATGGGGTAAACCCGTATGTACCTATTGATCTCATTTCGTTGCCTAAGGACTCTTATGTCCACGGGGATGCTAGGCAACAAGCTGAAACAATGGTGAAGGTTCACAAAGAAATCCGCGCCAACATCGAAAAGGCCAATGAAATGTACAAGAAAAAAAGCAAACAAGGGCCGAAAACCGAGGTTGTTTGCTCCGGGAGATTTGGTGTGGATACACTTGAGGAAGGAAAGGTTTCCAAGTAAAAGAAAGCATAAACTCATGCCCCGAGTGAAGGACCTTTCAAGGTTCTTGAACGCTACGGCAATAATGCTTACAAAATAGACCTTCCCGGAGACTATGGCGTGGCAGCCACATTCAACATAGGGGACTTATCCCCCTATTTCGAAGATAACGATGTGCAAGAATTGAGGACAATTCCTTTTGAAGAAGGAGAGGATGATCCGAAACTAGTTGCTAGTTCCGAAATTCTACTAAGTACTAATCTCAATCACAACAAGGGAGAAATTCACGGTTTAAGGATTAGTACTAGTTTAATCATGTTGAGCAACATAGGAAAGGGAGTTAATTAAGCGAGTTAGTTTAATTAACGTTTTTGTAATTTTCGGTTTTTGTAAAACCGGAATTATTTTGCGTAGCGTAAGTTGTAATATCCACGAAATATGCTTGGGGATGCGATCTACACTTGGGGCGTGTGAAAGGAGGTCCTTGAAGATATTTATGGAGCTTGTGTTGCAAGCTAAGGGAGGCCATCCACTTGGTGTGGAAAACCGGCCCTCCTTCCCTTTTAGTCAACAAAACACACAACAACACTATTCCTCTTACACCTTTGTTGGAAGATTAGAGATATTTGTTGTTTATTGCTTTGTTTAATCTTTTAAGTACTTAGATCTTTTGGGAGTGATTAGCTTGTAATATATATGTAATGGTGATCATAAATGAAAAATCAGATTTGGATAATTGAAATTTAAGCTTTGTGCTTCAAATTAAAACACGTTGTGTTAAAGATTAAAACCGAGGTTTTTATTCTATCTTTGAACCGATTTTCTTGGGAGGTCAAACTACGAGAAAGTCAACCTAATTGACATATTCGAGAGTGGAGATTCTCGTTCTTTGTTAATTAAAACCGTAATTGAGGAAGAGAGTGGAGATTCATTTCCTTAGTTATAAACCGAATTATAAACTTGAAGTGGAGGCTTTTAGTTTATTGTTCAACTATCGTAAACGCAATTCCTATTTTTAGAAGTGTGTTCGTATCAGCTTAACAAAGCTAATTGAATCAAATGAAACTCAAAATGCAATCAACAAAGCTAATTGAATCAAATGAAACTCAAATGCATTAAACAAAGCTAATTGAATCAAATGAAACTCAAATGCATTCAACAAAGCTAATTGAATCAAATGAAAGTCAAATGCATTCAACAAAGCTAATTGAATCAAATGAAACTCAAATGCATTCAACAAAGCTAATTGAATCAAATGAAACTCAAATGCATTCAACAAAGCTAATTGAATCAAATGAAAATCAAATGAAGTCAAACAAAGCTAATTGAATCAAATGAAAGTCAAATGAAGTCAAATAAAGCTAATTGAATCAAATGAAACTCAAATGCATTCAACAAAGCTAATTGAATCAAATGAAACTCAAATGCATTCAAAAAAGCTAATTGATTAAATGAAAGTCAAATGCATTCAAATAAAGCTAATTGAATCAAATGAAACTCAAATGCATTCAACAAAGCTAATTGAATCAAATAAAACTCAAATGCATTCAACAAAGCTAATTGAATCAAATGAAACTCAAATGAAGTCAAACAAAGCTAATTGAATCAAATGAAACTCAAATGCATTCAACAAAGCTAATTGAATCAAATGAAACTCAAATGCAATCAACAAAGCTAATTGAATCAAATGAAAGTCAAATGAATTCAAATAAAGCTAATTGAATCAAATGAAACTCAAATGCATTCAACAAAGCTAATTGAATCAAATAAAACTCAAATGCATTCAACAAAGCTAATTGAATCAAATGAAACTCAAATGCATTCAACAAAGCAAATTGAATCAAATGAAATCAAATCATAGCTAATTGAATCAAATGAAACTCAAATGCATTCAACAAAGCTAATTGAATCAAATGAAACTTCAAATGCATTCAACAAAGCTAATTGAATCAAATGAAAGTCAAATGAAGTCAAACAAAGCTAATTGAATCAAATGAAACTCAAATGCATTCAACAAAGCTAATTGAATCAAATGAAACTCAAATCAAAGCTAATTGAATCAAATGAAACTCAAATGCATTCAACAAAGCTAATTGAATCAAATGAAACTCAAATGCATTCAACAAAGCTAATTGAATCAAATGAAGTCAAACAAAGCTAATTGAATCAAATGAAAGTCAAATGAAGTCAAACAAATCTAATTGAATCAAATGAAACTCAAATGCATTCAACAAAGCTAATTGAATCAAATGAAACTCAAATGCATTCAACAAAGCTAATTGAATCAAATGAAACTCAAATGCATTCAACAAAGCTAATTGAATCAAATGAAACTCAAATGCATTCAACAAAGCTAATTGAATCAAATGAAAGTCAAACAATGCTAATTGAATCAAATGAAACTGAAATGCAATCAACAAAGCTAATTGAATCAAATGAAACTCAAATGCATTCAACAAAGCTAATTGAATCAAATGAAACTCAAATGCATTCAACAAAGCTAATTGAATCAAATGAAACTCAAATGCATTCAACAAAGCTAATTGAATCAAATGAAACTCAAATGCATTCAACAAAGCTAATTGAATCAAATGAAAGTCAAATGAAGTCAAACAAAGCTAATTGAATCAAATGAAAGTCAAATGAAGTCAAACAAAGCTTATTGAATCAAATGAAACTCAAATGCATTCAACAAAGCTAATTGAATCAAATGAAACTTGGCATTCAACAAAGCTAATTGAATCAAATGAAACTCAAATGCAGTCAAACAAAGCTAATTGAATCAAATGAAACTCAAATGAAGTCAAACAAAGCTAATTGAATCAAATGAAACTTAAATGCAGTCAACAAAGCTAATTGAATCAAATGAAACTCAAATGAATTCAAACAAAGCTAATTGAATCAAATGAAACTCAAATGCATTCAACAAAGCTAATTGAATCAAATGAAACTCAAATGCATTCAACAAAGCTAATTGAATCCAAATGAAACTCAAATGCATTCAACAAAGCTAATTGAATCAAATGAAAGTCATAAACATTAGCTAATTGAATCAAATGAAACTCAAATGCATTCAACAAAGCTAATTGAATCAAATGAAACTCAAATGCATTCAACAAAGCTAATTGAATCAAATGAAACTCAAATGCATTCAACGAAGCTAATTGAATAAAATGAAACTCAAATGCATTTATCAAAGCTAATTGAATCAAATGAAACTCAAATGCATTCAACAAAGCTAAGTGAATCAAATGAAACTCAAATACATTCAACAAAGCTAATTGAATCAAATGAAAGTAAAATGAATCCAACAAAGCTAATTGAATCAAATGAAAGTCAAATGAAGTCAAACAAAGCTAATTGAATCAAATGAAACTCAAATGCATTCAACAAAGCTAATTGAATCAAATGAACTCAAACAAAGCTAATTGAATCAAATGAAAGTCAAATGAAGTCAAACAAAGCTAATTGAATCAAATGAAACTCAAATGCATTCAAACAAAGCTAATTGAATCAAATGAAACTTCAAATGCATTCAAACAAAGCTAATTGAATCAAATGAAAGTCAAATAAAGTCAAACAAAGCTAATTGAATCAAATGAAACTCAAATGCATTCAACAAAGCTAATTGAATCAAATGAAACTCAAATGCATTCAACAAAGCTAATTGAATCAAATGAAACTCAAATGCATTCAACAAAGCTAATTGAATCAAATGAAAGTCAAATGAATAAACAAAGCTAATTGAATCAAATGAAAATCAAATGCATTCAACAAAGCTAATTGAATCAAAAGAAACTCAAATGCATTCAACAAAGCTAATTGAATCAAATGAAACTCAAATGCATTCAACAAAGCTAATTGAATCAAATGAAACTCAAATGCAGTCAAACAAAGCTAATTGAATCAAATGAAACTCAAATGCATTCAACAAAGCTAATTGAATCAAATGAAACTCAAATGCATTCAACAAAGCTAATTGAATCAAATGAAACTCAAATGCATTCAACAAAGCTAATTGAATCAAATGAAACTCAAATGCATTCAAACAAAGCTAATTGAATCAAATGAAACTCAAATGAAGTCAAACAAAGCTAATTGAATCAAATGAAACTCAAATGCATTCAACAAAGCTAATTGAATCAAATGAAACTCAAATGCATTCAACAAAGCTAATTGAATCAAATGAAACTCAAATGCATTCAACAAAGCTAATTGAATCAAATGAAAGTCAAATGAATTCAACAAAGCTAATTGAATCAAATGAAACTCAAATGCATTCAACAAAGCTAATTGAATCAAATGAAACTCAAATGCATTCAACAAAGCTAATTGAATCAAATGAAACTCAAATGCATTAACAAAGCTAATTGAGTCAAATGAAACTCAAATTCATTCAACAAAGCTAATTGAATCAAATGAAACTCAAATGCATTCAACAAAGCTAATTGAATCAAATGAAACTCAAATGCATTAAACAAAGCTAATTGAATCAAATGAAACTCAAATGCATTCAACAAAGCTAATTGAATCAAATGAAACTCAAATGCATTCAACAAAGCTAATTGAATCAAATGAAACTCAAATGAATTCAAATAAAGCTAATTGAATCAAATGAAACTCAAATGCATTCAACAAAGCTAATTGAATCAAATGAAACTCAAATGCATTCAACAAAGCTAATTGAATCAAATGAAAGTCAAATGCAATAGCTAATTGAATTCAAATGAAACTCAAATGCATTCAACAAAGCTAATTGAATCAAATGAAACTCAAATGCATTCAACAAAGCTAATTGAATCAAATGAAAGTCAAATGAATTCAAACAAAGCTAATTGAATCAAATGAAACTCAAATGCATTCAACAAAGCTAATTGAATCAAATGAAACTATCAAACAAAGCTAATTGAATCAAATGAAATTCAAATGCATTCAACAAAGCTAATTGAATCAAATGATAAGTCAAATGAAGTCAAACAAAGCTAATTGAATCAAATGAAACTCAAATGCATTCAACAAAGCTAATTGAATCAAATGAAAGTCAAATGCATTCAAACAAAGCTAATTGAATCAAATGAAACTCAAATGCATTCAACAAAGCTAATTGAATCAAATGAAAGTCAAATGCATTCAACAAAGCTAATTGAATCAAATGAAACTCAAATGCATTCAACAAAGCTAATTGAATCAAATGAAACTCAAATGCATTCAAACAAAGCTAATTGAATCAAATGAAAGTCAAATGCAGTCCAACAAAGCTAATTGAATCAAATGAAACTCAAATGCATTCAACAAAGCTAATTGAATCAAATTAAACTCAAATGTATTCAACAAAGCTAATTGAATCAAATGAAACTCAAATGCATTCAAACAAAGCTAATTGAATCAAATGAAACTCAAATGCATTCAAACAAAGCTAATTGAATCAAATGAAACTCAAATGAAGTCAAACAAAGCTAATTGAATCAAATGAAACTCAAATGCATTCAACAAAGCTAATTGAATCAAATGAAACTCAAATGCATTCAACAAAGCTAATTGAATCAAATGAAACTCAAATGCATTCAACAAAGCTAATTGAATCAAATGAAAGTCAAATGTCATTAAGCTAATTGAATCAAATGAAACTCAAATGCATTCAACAAAGCTAATTGAATCAAATGAAACTTCAAATGCATTCAACAAAGCTAATTGAATCAAATGAAACTCAAATGCATTCAACAAAGCTAATTGAATCAAATGAAACTCAAATGCATTCAAACAAAGCTAATTGAATCAAATGAAACTCAAATGCATTCAACGAAAGCTAATTGAATCAAATGAAACTCAAATGCATTCAACAAAGCTAATTGAATCAAATTAAAGTCAAATGCATTCAACAAAGCTAATTGAATCAAATGAAAGTCAAATGCATAAACAAAGCTAATTGAATCAAATGAAACTCAAATGCATTCAACAAAGCTAATTGAATCAAATGAAACTCAATAATAACAAAGCTAATTGAATCAAATGAAACTCAAATGCATTCAACAAAGCTAATTGAATCAAATGAAACTCAAATGCATTCAACAAAGCTAATTGAATCAAATGAAAGTTAAATGCATTCAAACAAAGCTAATTGAATCAAATGAAAGTCAAATGAATTCAAACAAAGCTAATTGAATCAAATGAAACTCAAATGCATTCAACAAAGCTAATTGAATCAAATGAAACTCAAATGCATTCAACAAAGCTAATTGAATCAAATGAAACTCAAATGCATTCAACAAAGCTAATTGAATCAAATGAAACTCAAATGCATTCAACAAAGCTAATTGAATCAAATGAAACTCAAATGCATTCAACAAAGCTAATTGAATCAAATGAAAGTCAAATGAAGTCAAATGTCAACAAAGCTAATTGAATCAAATGAAACTCAAATGCATTCAACAAAGCTAATTGAATCAAATGAAACTCAAATGCATTCAACAAAGCTAATTGAATCAAATGAAAGTCAAATGAAGTCAAACAAAGCTAATTGAATCAAATGAAACTCAAATGCATTCAACAAAGCTAATTGAATCAAATGAAACTCAAATGCATTCAACAAAGCTAATTGAATCAAATGAAACTCAAATGCATTCAACAAAGCTAATTGAATCAAATGAAACTCAAATAAGTCAAACAAAGCTAATTGAATCAAATGAAAGTCAAAATGAAGTCGAACAAAGCTAATTGAATCAAATGAAAGTCAAATGCATTCGAACAAAGCTAATTGAATCAAATGAAACTCAAATGCATTCAACAAAGCTAATTGAATCAAATGAAACTCAAATGCATTCAACAAAGCTAATTGAATCAAATGAAAGTCAAATGCATTCAACAAAGCTAATTGAATCAAATGAAAGTCAAATGAAGTCAACAAAGCTAATTGAATCAAATGAAACTCAAATGCATTCAACAAAGCTAATTGAATCAAATGAAACTCAAAATGCATTCAACAAAGCTAATTGAATCAAATGAAACTCAAATGCATTCAACAAAGCTAATTGAATCAAATGAAACTCAAATGCATTCAACAAAGCTAATTGAATCAAATGAAACTCAAATGCATTCAACAAGCTAATTGAATCAAATGAAACTCAAATGCATTCAACAAAGCTAATTGAATCAAATTAAAGTCGAATGCATTCAACAAAGCTAATTGAATCAAATGAAACTCAAATGCATTCAACAAAGCTAATTGAATCAAATGAAACTCAAATGCATTCAACAAAGCTTATTGAATCAAATGAAACTCAAATGCATTCAACAAAGCTAATTGAATCAAATGAAACTCCAAATGCATTCATAAAAGCTAATTGAATCAAATGAAACTCAAATGCATTCAACAAAGCTAATTGAATCAAATGAAACTCAAATGCATTCAACAAAGCTAATTGAATCAAATGAAACTCAAATGCATTCAACAAAGCTAATTGAATCTAATGAAAGTAAAATGCAGTCAAACAAAGCTAATTGAATCAAATGAAACTCAAATGCATTCAACAAAGCTAATTGAATCAAATGAAACTCAAATGCATTCAGACAAAGCTAATTGAATCAAATGAAAGCTCAAATGCAATCAACAAAGCTAATTGAATCAAATGAAACTCAAATGCATTCAACAAAGCTAATTGAATCAAATGAAACTCAAATGCATTCAACAAAGCTAATTGAATCAAATGAAACTCAAATGCATTCAACAAAGCTAATTGAATCCAAATGAAACTCAAATGCATTCAACAAAGCTAATTGAATCAAATGAAACTCAAAGTAATTGAATCAAAACCAATGCATTCAACAAAGTAATTGAATCAAATGCAGTCAAACAAAGCTAATTGAATCAAATGAAACTCAAATGCATTCAAACAAAGCTAATTGAATCAAATGAAACTCAAATGCATTCAACAAAGCTAATTGAATCAAATGAAAGTCAAATGCATTCAACAAAGCTAATTGAATCAAATGAAACTCAAATGCATTCAACAAAGCTAATTGAATCAAATGAAACTCAAATGCATTCAACAAAGCTAATTGAATCAAATGAAACTCAAATGCATTCAACAAAGCTAATTGAATCAAATGAAAGTCAAATGAAGTCAAACAAAGCTAATTGAATCAAATGAAACTCAAATGCATTCAACAAAGCTAATTGAATCAAATGAATGCTCATTCTAATGCAAAGCTAATTGAATCAAATTAAAGTCAAATGCAGTCAACAAAGCTAATTGAATCAAATGAAAGTCAAATGAATTCAACAAAGCTAATTGAATCAAATGAAACTCAAATGCATTCAACAAAGCTAATTGAATCAAATGAAACTCAAATGCATTCAACAAAGCTAATTGAATCAAATGAAACTCAAATGCATTCAACAAAGCTAATTGAATCAAATGAAACTCAAATGCATTCAACAAAGCTAATTGAATCAAATGAAACTCAAATGCATTCAACAAAGCTAATTGAATCAAATGAAACGTCAAATGCAGTCCAACAAAGCTAATTGAATCAAATGAAACTCAAATGCATTCAACAAAGCTAATTGAATCAAATGAAACTCAAATGCATTCAAACAAAGCTAATTGAATCAAATGAAACTCAAATGCATTCAACAAAGCTAATTGAATCAAATGAAAGTCAAATGTATTCCAACAAAGCTAATTGAATCAAATGAAACTCAAATGCATTCAACAAAGCTAATTGAATCAAATGAAAGTCAAATGAATTCAAACAAAGCTAATTGAATCAAATGAAACTCAAATGCATTCAACAAAGCTAATTGAATCAAATGAAAATGTCATAAACAAAGCTAATTGAATCAAATGAAACTCAAATGCATTCAACAAAGCTAATTGAATCAAATAAAGTAAAATGAAGTCAAACAAAGCTAATTGAATCAAATGAAACTCAAATGCATTCAACAAAGCTAATTGAATCAAATGAAACTCAAATGCATTCAACAAAGCTAATTGAATCAAATGTAAAGTCAAATGCATTCAACAAAGCTAATTGAATCAAATGAAACTCAAATGCATTCAACAAAGCTAATTGAATCAAATAAATCTCAAATGCATTCAACAAAGCTAATTGAATCAAATGAAACTCAAATGCATTCAACAAAGCTAATTGAATCAAATGAAAGTCAAATGCATTCAACAAAGCTAATTGAATCAAATGGAACTCAAATACATTCAACAAAGCTAATTGAATCAAATGATTCTCGAATGCATTCAACAAAGCTAATTGAATCAAATGAAACTCGAATGCATTCAACAAAGCTAATTGAATCAAATGAAAGTCAAAATGAAGTCAAACAAAGCTAATTGAATCAAATGAAACTCAAATGCATTCAACAAAGCTAATTGAATCAAATGAAACTCAAATGCAGTTCAAACAAAGCTAATTGAATCAAATGAAACTCAAATGCAGTCAACAAAGCTATTGAATCAAATGAATTCTCGATATCAACAAAGCTAATTGAATCAAATGAAAGTCCAATGCAATTCAACAAAGCTAATTGAATCAAATGAAACTTCAATGCATTCAACAAAGCTAATTGAATCAAATGAAACTCAAATGTTTCAACAAAGCTAATTGAATCAAATGAAACGTTTGCGAATGAAACTTCAAATGCATTCAACAAAGCTTATTGAATATGCAAATGAAGTCAAATCAATAACAAGCTAATTGAATCAAATGAAACTCAAATGCAGTCAACAAAGCTAATTTGAATCAAATGAAACTCAAATGCAATCCAACAAAGCTAATTGAATCAAATGAAACTCCAAATGCATTCAACAAAGCTAATTGAATCCAAATGAAACTCAAATGCATTCACACAAAGCTAATTGAATCAAAATAGGAAACTCAAATGCATTTCAAGCAAAGCTTAATTGAATCAAATGAAAGTCAAATGCAGTTCAAAAAAAGCTAATTGAATCCAAATGAAACGTCAAATGCAGTCAAACAAAGCTAATTGAATCCAAATGAAACTCAAATGCATTTCAAGAGCTAATTGAATTCAAATGAAAAAAAGTCAAATGATTAAGTCAAAGAAACAAGCTAATTGAATCAAATGAAACTCAAATGCAATCAACAAAGCTAATTGAATCAAATGAAAACTCAAATGCAGTTCAACAAAGCTAATTGAATCAAATTGAAACTCAAATGCATTCAACAAAGCTAATTGAATCAAATGAAACTCAAATGCAATCAAACAAATCTAATTGAATCAAATAAAGTCTAAGTGCATTCAACAAAGCTAATTGAATCAAATGAAACTCAAATGAATTCAACAAAGCTAATTGAATCAAATGAAAACCCAAATGCATTCAACAAAGCTAAATTGAATCAAATGAAACTCAAATGCATTCAACAAAGCTAATTGAATCAAATGAAAGTCAAATGAATTCAAAACAAAGCTAATTGAATCAAATGAAACTTCAATGCAATCAACAAAAGCTAATTGAATCAAATGAAACTCTCAAATGCATTCAACAAA